>CAUZXS010006236.1:20000-46707 GCA_963585895.1 Sepioteuthis lessoniana | reverse complement strand
TTGAATATTAATATGTCTGTGTATGTGCTGTCACTCGGACGTACATATATGCTTATTTTCGCGTAGGTACTGGCAAGCATTTTTACCTATATGCACATATTTCAACACTCAGTTGTGGGTGATTTTGTACAGTATATATTCTTTCGCCTTATTTATGAATAGATAAATTGACTTTTTTTTTAAAAAAGTTAATTTTTTTTTGGTTTGGTCCGTGAGATATTTAATGTCGAAGCCATCAAGTCACTTTTTACAAAATTAAATTTTGAATATTAATTACAGCACATGGTTTTAAAGCAGAGAATTATCCACCAAGAGAAAAAAATGTTTAAAAATTGCTCATTCTTTCAATCAGAAAATTTCACTATCTGATGGAGTCTTAAAAACCAAAAGAAATAATGTCGGCAAACAATTCAAGTTATGAGTTAAATCATCCTTAGGTACTTTTGTTTTTAGTATTTTTTTAAATATATATTAAGGAATTTTCATTATATATATACATATATATATATAAAACAAGTAAATATATATTAGTTTTTATATTTACATAACAGCATGGAAGTTTATCTTCGACCAGAGGTTTCATGCCATTAAAAATATATATAAATTAAAATATATGTATTTATTATTATTATATAATAGCTCTATCACAGATATTGAGCACTCTCCAAATTATACCGTATTTAGTCTGCTACAAAACCACAAAGTGGGATGGTGACAACCAACAGAGTTATATAGATATAAATAAATAGATAAATAAATGTATATATATATATATTGTCTTCTCCCTCTTTCTCTCTCTCTCTCTCTATATATATATATATATATATGACCTTTTTTTCACTTTCTCCTACATATTAAGTGTTGTCTTATAAGATCACACACACACACAGAAATACTTACATCACACACAAACACTCACACACAAATACTCACCCACTCATACATCATGCACACACACATACACACACACACACACACGCAAATATATATATATATATCCTTTTAAAACTGTAAGCGTATATCATTCATGCTACATTGCAGTATTTTTTTCATCAGACTTTTATTCTGATAGCAAAGTGGTTTTGATTAAATTATTTGAAGACAAAAAGTACATAAAACGTACAGCTTACACATCCATATGCATACACATAACCACTATCTTACACACACACACACACACACAGCCACACACAGTCAAAGGCACGCACACACACCGGCGCACGCAAATATATATATATATATATATATATATAAACGCGTATGGTTGATGAGTTTGCCTCTATGTATACTTTTGTGGATGATTTTGTATAGTATATATTCTTTCTACATTTTATTCATATATTACATACTCCTTATCTCCCAGGAAGCCTTACTGTGAAGATGGTACGCCAACCGAGGCAACAAAATCATATCCTTATGGGCGTAGGAATCTCCGTAATCTTTTATTTAATTTCTCTCTGGTTAAATTGCATTTCTTCTCTTTTTTTGGCTTTAGCAATTTGTTCTTCGATATAACAGAACACTTCCTTTGTAAAAAACTTTGTCACTGAAATCTCCTTTTTTTATTTTTATTTTTCTATTAATGATTTCGAGTCTGTTTCTTTGTGATGGTGGAAAAATCGGCTGGTTGGTTGACATATCACCGCCAGTGTTCAGGAAATTATGATAAGAAATATTTTTACAAAAAAAAAACAAACAAACAAAAAACAAAGAAACAAAATACAAAAAAACGGTGATTATTTTCGTAGAAAAAAGTAGCTAACAAATAAATTTTCTGCTAAAAAAGTGTAAAAAAGTTTTTTAAAATGATTAAAAAAATTAATCGTAATGGTATGTGAAGGTAAGAGAATTTTTTTATCCATGTCACTCATCAAACAAGGTCGATTTTATATATTAATTCGATTAGATTATACAATAAATTTTTGACATTTGCTCTGTTTTCAGTCACTGGCAATTTCTAGAATATATATATATATATATATATATATATATATATATATATATATATATATATATATATATATACCTCTCTGCGCGAGCATACTGTGACACACTACCCTACTGTTTGGCGATAACTAAAAGAAGAATTTATGGATTCATCCCTTTCCTAAAGTTATGATGTCTATGTAAATTGCAGTATCCTTTGATCTCGGATCAACGTGTCCTTTTCCAACGACAATGCCAACTACGCAACGGACGGTCATCTCATTATATATATATATATATATATAAAGTAAAGTTGGTGACCTTAGTCGAGTGTAACCTGAAGTCTGCCATTCTAATAGTTACAAGAACGAGGTGTAGGAGTGAGCGCTACTCAATTCCCTCTTTACCCTTGATCCTTAACTAAGTGTTAGGCAAGGTGACATCAAGAACCATTTTTTTAGTCGTTGGAATGACTCGACCTGGGATTGAACTGCGGTCTGCAGGACCACTGGCGAACACTCTGCACATTAGACCAATGGCCCGGTTAAAAAAAATATATATTTCATATTTACATCATCATCATCATCATCATCATCATCATGTCGTGCCACAGGCACGGATATCCCTGATCCTCTCTCGCGACTTCACCCTGTCGTTCATCGCCTCTGGCAGGTCTTCAGGGCATCCCATATCCTCACATAGCAGCTGTATGTATGTTCGAGCTGGTCGTCCTGCTTTTGCCCGGCCATATGTGGGGGTCCATAGGACTACATCACTTATGAGCTCGTCCCTTCTTCACCAGCAGTGTCTTGCATGTCTGGTTAGTTTTGGATAGTTTTCATGTCTGGTTAGTTTTGGATAGTTTGGCATGTCTGGTTAGTTTTGGATAGTTTTGCATGTCTGGTTGTAGTTTTGGATAGTTTTGCATGTTTGGTTAGTTTTGGATAGTTTTCGTGATGGGAGGCAGGTGGCCGTATTGTTGGTGCCTTGTGGGGTGTTGTTGTTCAATATTGCTCTCAACATTATTGTGTAATTGCCGTTTTGCTTATTCTCCAGCCGTTTAGTGAGTGTCCAAGTTGTGAATCCATACAGCAATATCGATACGACCGCTGCCTGGAAGAAACTACGTTTCATTTTATCGGTCAGGTCTGATTTCCATATGATCGAAAGCCAATCGATAGCTGTCCATGCCTTCTTTAGCCGTGTGTCGATGTCTTTTTCGTTTGATGAGACACTGCTTCTTAGGTCGGTGAATTAGTCTACCAGTTTCAGAGAGGTTCCGTCTAGTGTGGAGATGTCGCCTGTTTGATTAAATCACATATATTCCGTTTTGTGCGCGTTGACATGGAGGCCAATGCTTGATGCGGCTTGTTCCAAACTATGCAGTAGTGTTTCGGCTTGTTGTGTGTATATGCCAGTATCGCTATGTCATCGGCGTAGTCGACGTCAGTAATTGTTTTTGGGGTGTACCTTCTGCTTCTTTTCTTTATCAGCTGGAAGCCGTTCTCTCTGATTTTATCAATAGATGTTCTAAGCACGTAGTCTAGACAGATGATAAAGAGGTATGGGGCTAGCGTGTCCCCTTGTAGTACTCCTGCTACAATGTCGAAGTATTCTGTGTCTCGTCCTATACAAACGT
Source organism: Sepioteuthis lessoniana (assembly GCA_963585895.1). Lineage (NCBI taxonomy): Eukaryota > Metazoa > Mollusca > Cephalopoda > Myopsida > Loliginidae > Sepioteuthis > Sepioteuthis lessoniana. The sequence continues at coordinate 43,142 of CAUZXS010006236.1, read as the reverse complement.
CTATATATATATATATATATATGTATGTGTGTGTGTGTGTGTGTGTGTGTGTATTTTTAAATGAATAGGTCCACAAAGAGATCAATGTTCTTTAAAAAAAGGATTCATTTAGCTCTTACACAGCGTTTCGAAACCATGTCTTTCTTCAGAGAAATATATATATATATATATTTATATAAGGCAGTAATTCCGCAGTTGGGAAGAATCCAAAGCAGAATATCAAATGTAAGTAATCTCAGTCAAGAGATTAATGTATTAAAATAAACTGTATGTTTCTTTATATGCCAAAATAAGTTGATACTTATTGTTACTCGAATTGAAAGATTTCCTTTTCATATAGGACAAATAATTTTTTTTCTTTTTTGTGGGGGGGTCTGGTTGTAAATGGTAAATAGTTATTTTAATGCATTTTCTTGTTTGATCTAATGAAGTCCCGTTAACGTTTTAGAGCGTTGTTTTAGATCAATGCTTTATAACTGGATGGAAATAAATTTATCTTCTTAATGCGAGCGACTGTTGTTTTTTTAAGAGAATATATATATATATATATATATATATAGGTGTGTGTGCGCGTGCATGTTTATGTATGTGTGTGCATGTGTGTATTTAACTAATAAACACACATATACTAATCGTATACAAGATTAATCAAAATTAGTTAATTTGGAATGGATTTTAGAACTGTTGCCGTTTCCTATATATAAAAGTTGTTGTTGCCGACCATAGTCGAGGGTGACCCAAAGGCTCCCTTTTTGATAGCTACTACACCAAGCTGTAGGGGAGGGCGCTACTCCTTCCCAGGATTGCTCTACTTTACCCTTGGTCCGTACCTTATAATGCTGAGTGTTAAGCAAGGAGGCATCAAGTACCATTTTTTGAGTCTTTGGTATGACTCGACTTGGGATTGAACCCAGGTCTCCCGGGCCATTGACGAACACTCTAACTGCTTGGCCAATATAAGATGTACTAAACTAAATGACACTGACTTCAAATTTGAATAAAAGTTGAATGGATTACCAACTGGAATTTTAATGACTTAGGCGGTGGTAAAAAGTGTAAAAATTAGTATCTATGAATATACTAATATCAAAAATATAAAAGTTGTTTTTACTCTTCACAGAGTTTCACGGCATGACTTACCCACCGAACTTTGATGTTAAATAAAAAAGACACAAAATACGTCTTCTTATCGTCGCCGCGTTGTTCGTTTACTTTTAAAAAAAAGTTTATTTGATACAGCTTGAACTGAGCACTCAAAAAGACATAAGAAAATCCCAAAGATATATATATATATATATATATATTATATATATATATATATATATATATATATATCCTCTATTAATGGGTTTACTCTCTACCTATTTTTGATTGGAGATTCATGAAGAATAGATAACAAGAAAATGTGTCGAAGGGTTTCATATAACTTACGCATTACATAAACGGATTTTTTCATTTTCCACACACCAACTCACATCTATATATATATATATATATATATATATATATATATATATATATATATATATATATATATATTGCCCAGTCGGCAGGGGCTGTAGAATACACCGACTGCACCTTTACAGAGAGGTAACCCCCCACCATGAGAATCTTGGATATGACACTAAACAATCTGATAGTGAGGTTCCAGTGATACTGGAGATTTGGGAATGCGGAGCACCCCTTCATTGCCATTACTCCCAGGTCCACTCTGGTCCAGAATGGTAACACTTGATAAGGCCCTATCTATGGGTTAAATAGAACTAGACTGCGTACTCATGCTCCACTGAATTGTTTGAATTAGAACTGTTTGACTAAACTGAATATTTTTTTAAATAGAAATGTTTTTTGACAAGGAACTGCGTGCTTACATTTTAATAGCATGCTTATGCTAAAATGGATTTTTTTAAATGGAACTGTTTTTGACATTGAAACTCTACTTACATTAAACTGAATTGTTTAATATAGAAATGTTTTGACATTTAACTGTGTGTAAACAAAATCTGTACTTATACTAAACTGAATTAGGTGAATTAGAACTTTTTGACTAAACTGAATTGCTTGAAATAGAAATGTTTTTGACAATTAAACTGTGTACTCAGGCTAAACTGAATTGTTTGAAATAGAACAGATTATTTGCATAAAAATGGATTTGGCGTTAAATAACTTACAAAGGTTGATATGCCATAAAACCCAACCAACAAACCAACCTACATATACACACACACACACACACACACACACACACACACACACACACACACACACATATATATATATATATATATATATATATATGTGTGTGTGTGTGTGTGTGTGTGTGTGTGTGTGTGTTTATCAGAACAATCACTTTCACATTTTCACGATCATCAATCGGTAATAAAAAGTGTCTATATTTCGAATGCACCTTATGTATATTAGATACTCATCGAGTGTATGTATGACATTTAATTTTTTTTTCATCTAAACAAAACATTTGTGTACGTATATAAAAAAAATTACATTTTAACGATAAATTTTGTAATGTAAATTTTATTGTCATTTCCTGTTGAATACGAACCTTGGTTTACAATGCTAACAAAGATTGCATCCAATTCGAAGACTTTAATTCACTCTGACAATGCTATAAACAGCCATATCATTGTATGATTTTGATTTCTCTGCGTACATGAAATTGCTTTCAAAGAAGATGGCCAATGCTGAGAATTATCACCAGAGAAATAAAGTTTAAAATATCCCTGACTTGTTTCAAAGATTTCGGGGTTTTTTTTCAAAAAGAAAAATATTTTATTATCCTTTCCTGTAGAATAGGGTGCGTAGATTATAAGGCTACCAGGGAAAGTGGTCAATGCTCTGAATTGATGGAGAAATGAGGCTTTAAACATTCCTGACGGAGTACTTTTAAAACATGCGTGACATAAACATTTTTTGACAAAATATAAGATGTTTCTTTTATTGTCTTTTATTGTGGGATAGTATCTGTTCTTCACAATGCTACCAAAGAGATATATTAATTTGTAGAATTGAAAGAGAAGTCAGGTTTTAGATCTTCAGTTATATATTTCTAAAATCATAAATTGTAAATTACAATGTTACCAATGAAGCTTTAAAATATCCCTGATTTTTTTCACAGATTTCGTTTTTTTTTTCAAAAGAAAACTATTTAATTATCTTTTCTGGTAGAATAGAGTGCGTAGATTACAAAGTTATCATAAAAAGGGGCCAAGTCACTGAATTGACGGAGAAATGAGGCTTTAGATATTCATGACGGAGTGCTTTTAAAACATATGTGACGAAAAACATTTTTTGATAAAATATAAAATGTTGTTTTTATTGTCTTTTAATGTGGTGTAGTATCTATTTTTCATAATGCTATCAAAGAGATATATTAATTTGTAGAATTGAAAGAGAAGTCAGGTTTTAGATCTTCAGTGATGTACTTCTAAAATTATAAATTGTAAATTACAATGTTACCAATGAAGCTTTAAAATATCCCTGACTTGCTTCACAGATTTCGGGGATTTTTTTCAAATGAAAACTATTTAATTATCTTTTCTGGTAGAATAGAGTGTGTAGATTACAAAGTTATCAAAAAAAGGGGTCAATTCACAGAATTGACGGAGAAATGAGTCTTTAAACATTCCTGACGGAGTACTTTTAAAACATACGTGACGAAAAACACTTTTTGATAAAATATCGGATGTTGCTTTTATTGTTTTTTCATAGCAGGAGAGTATCTATTTTTCACAATGCTACCAAAGAGATATACTAATGTGTAGAATTGAAAGAGAAGTCAGGTTTTAGATCTTCGGTGATGTACTTCTAAAATTATAAATTGTAAATTACAATGTTATCAATGAAGCTTTAAAATATCCCTGACTTGTTTCACAGATTTCATTTTTTTTTTCAAAAAGGAAAATGTTTTCTTATCTTTTCTGGTAGAATAGAGTGTGAAGATTACAAAGTTATCAAAAAAGGGGTCAATTTACAGAATTGACGGAGAAATGAGTCTTTAAATAATTATGACGGAGTGCTTGGAAAACATACGTGACGAAAAACATTTTTGATAAAATATCGGATGTTGTTTTTATTGTCTTTTAATGTGGGATAGAATCTGTTCTTCACAATGCTACCAAAGAGATATATTAATTTGTAGAAAGAGAAGTCAGGTTTTAGATCTTCGGTGATGTACTTCTAAAATCATACTAAGTATAATTTTTTGGCATAGGGAAAATTGTTAATTATTTTGTCTTTCCTGGAAGAAGTCTATGCGTAGAGTAAAATGCCTGACACGAATATGGCAAATTCAACCAATGAACGGAAACTAGGGGTTGCTTAAAACAAGGCAGGGCACAAACTTTTGACAAAATTTAAGGTGTTGATCGTATTGTTGTTGCTGGTAGAAATAGGAGCGTAGATAGCGATCCTATTAAATAAATTCGCCAAGTCTCAGAAATGACTTAGAAATTAGGCTTTAAATATTACTGACCTAATACTTATGACATACATGACATCGCACAATTTTAAGTCAAAATTCAAAATAACGATTTTATTATCGTTTCTGGTACAATAAAATGCGTATATTACAAAGCATATTTTCAGCCAACTGCTTATTCCTATTTTGGATAAATTTTTAAGTATAAATGTTTGGTCATGAAAAATATGCAATAATATTCGTTATTATCGTATATTGGTCCACGAGAAATAAAATCATCTAATTATCATTTGATTAAGAGATAACTAAACTTTCACTGACAATAATTATCTTTTTAAGAAATAATGGTAGCATTAGACTTATTTATTAGTAGTAGTTTTATGCTATATCAAATATAAATATATTTCTGAGGAATAATAGCACTTGTATATTTGAATAAGCCTGTGTTGTATTTTCTAACAGATTGTTTGATGTTAAATTGAAAATGCTTTCTCTAAATATGTGTTCAACAAAAATGACTTCCATAATAGACGATTGTAAAATCCCATGCAGTTGTCTCCCTTTCATTTTCTCATTTATCTTGCTTCAACATACGAAAGAACTTAAACAATCGGCGTTGAATTTCTCTGAACTTAGCCGCCGCCATTTTAACTAACGTTTTGTCGTAGATAGAAACAAGCGTTTTATTTTTATTTTTCAGCTTTAACTTGATAGATATCAGTAGCGCATTTTTCAACAGGTATATATAAAACTACACAAAGAGATCCAAAGAGATTCTTAGAGGGTATGGGGAGGTTAGAAAATTCTAGCAGTGTGAATAAAAGCATAAGGGGATTAATTGAGGAGCTTGCTTTCTAAAAAAAAAAAAAATTGCTGAAACATGTAATCTAGTTGCCAAATATCGCGCTCATAGAAGGGTGTCTGATTGAGTGTGCAAGCCACAAGTAATGTGTCATTTAAGTAGCAGCTGGTCAAAACCTGTGGGTCATTTGAATGAACGAACAATGTTCCAATGGAAAGTACAAATATAATGAACATTTAGACTATATATATATATATATATATATATATATATATATATATATATATATATATATATAGTCATCCACAGACAGATCTGTTTCGTTCTATCAGAACTCATCAATGTGGCTAGACAGTATCTCCCCGTAGCTGGGATCGAAACGCGGTTGACTCAAACACCAAGCCAAAACTTCTAACCATTTAGCTACGAGGATATATATATATATATATATATATATATATATATATATATATATATATATATATATATATATATATATATATATATATATATATATATATATATATATATATATATATATATATATATATATGTATATATATATATATACACACATATATATATATACACATATATACACATATATACACATATATATGTATATATACACACACACACACACACACACACACACACACACACACACACACATATATATATATATATATATATATATATATATATACACAATGTATGTCTGTCTATATCTCTCTATCTAGCTATCTAGCCGGCTATGCATCCAAACCTATTCATATCTATCTATCTATCTCAAACTCTATGTATGTATGTATGACTTGGTTCTGACAGAAAAGATGCAGAACTTTTCAGAGTCTTTAACAAAATAGATAATCTTATTTTTAACAAAAGAAAAAAACATTAAAAAAGAAATTATATCTAAAATGAATCATTTCATAAAAAAGTTCTGACTTCTACAATGATCCTTTTTTTTTTAAATAGATTATAAGATGACTTCAGGAAAAAAATGTTACTCAATATGAGAAATAAAAATTTAGGCTTAAAAAGAAAGAAAAAAATTTTAGAAAGGAAAATTAAAATAAAAAGTAATATTAAAATAATAAATTGCGTGAATTTTCAATTCTTATCAATGGTAACAGATTCTAAAGGAATAAAATTAAAATTAAGGTTCATTAATAAAAGAAAAAAGAAGCTCTAATTGAAGAGATTTGGATCTGATTTTGTTAAATCACTATCAATATTGTTAGATGTTTTTGGTGGGGATATTATATAATTCGATATTCGACTCATTATAATTTTTCTGCATTTTGTAAAAAGAGTTAATCTTGAAACCGCAAACATTTTAAGAATTAACTCCTCTCAGTATGGCATCCAAAGTGATTAAGAAAAAAAAATATCAGCAATATTCACATGATTTATTTGTGAATGGTTAGAAATTAAATTTGGTTATAAAAGGCGTTTTAAGAAAAGAAATAAAGAAGAGAAACCTTGGGATATATCCTTCATATAAATATCGACTTTATACTATTTCTTTGTTGCAGACAGGACTTGTTCAATATTGCTCGCAGCCTCCCATCACGAAAACTATCCAAGTTAGACAAACCAGACATGCAGGATACTGCTGGAGAAGCAGGGGCGAGCTCATATGCGATGTACTCCTATGAACCCCCACATATGGCCGGGCAAAAGCAGGACGACCAGCTCGAACATACATTCAGCAGCTATGTGAGGATACGGGGTGTAGCCATAAAGACTTGCCAGAGGCGATGAACGATAGGAAAAAGTGGCGAGAGAAGGTCTGGGATATCCGTGCTAAGGTCACGACATGATGATGATGATGATGATGATGATGACTATTTCTTTAGATTAGTTTGGCACTAGCTCATCAGTACAGAGTACAGGTGAGAAACAAACTCATTATTCCTTACACCACTTGACAAAAGCCTACTATTCATAAGCGTTTGCTTCCTATATGAAGATTATTATTTACTCCTAGAGATGATCGTTCACTGGAGTCCAAGTGAGAGCATGTCTCCTCAAGTCTCCAGAAATCTTCTCACTATTCTAACCAATCTCAATAATGTAGTATTTTGGGTGGTCTCTGTTTGTTCTGTCATTCCCAAGTCCACGGCTCCCTTTATAAATCCTCTGGTGACTGTACCAAGAACACCAATTACAATTGGTATAAACATCATTTTCATTTCCCAGAGTTTGTTTTTTTTTTCAATTCCCTGGCAAGGTCGTGGTATTTTTCCTTCTTTTCGCTTTCTTTCAATTTTACTCTTTTGCAAGTTCTCTTTCTTTTCAATGATTATAATATCTGGTCGTCTGGCCGAGATTAGGTAATCCGTTTGGATGACAAAATTCCATAAGATTTTGTGTGTCTCATTCTCCAGGACAGATGTTGGGTTGTGCATATACCATTTGTTTGTATCGTCAAATTTAAATTTTAGCACAATTCTCTGTGGATGTCTTTGCCCATACCAGTCGTGTATTATCATATTACTCATTTCAGATTTTTTCACACCAGCGTTAGCTGATAGTTTTCCACTGGAGTTTGAGTGAGAGCAAGTCTCCTCAAGTCTCCAGGACACTTCTCAGTATTCTGGCCGATCTCAATAGTGTTGTCGTTCGAATTTTTCCAGTCCATGTACCAATACTTTGGTGACTGTACCGAGTGCACAAATTACAGTTGGTATCACCGTTACTTCCATGTTCCATAGTTTTTGTTGTTGTTTTTTTTTTAAATAACAAGGTCTAGGTTCTTTTCTCTTTTTTCGCTTTCTTTTATTTTGATTTGGTGGCCTGTTGGGACAGAAAAGTCCTCTATTCGGCAGGTTCTTCTGTTTCTTTTCGTTTTTTTTTACGACTCTTATTAGGTCTGCCTATCTCGTTTTCTTGGATGGATTCTGGGTTGTGTACATACCATTTGTTCGTGTGGTTAAACTTCAATTTCTAGCACACTCACCGGTGGATCACCTAACCCTCAACTACATCTAAATGTTATCAATCATTGCTATTCAACTTGAGTCATATTTCTTAAAATCAATTATTAATATTTAATTCAAATGATATGAACACAGTTGTACCGTTTCAAATAATCGATAATGAAAATCTCAAACTGAAAAATTGAACATTTTTTTTTACTCTCAGACGAGACCCCAAACAGGTACTACGACTCCAGGTTGAAAGGAAGAAATAATCAAAAACTACAATACTTGAAACCACTTAACTGTGGGCAAACTTATAAACTCAATCACCTTTTTAAATGTTAACCTCTGACATATCATATGTATCTATTCAAATGTGTGCAAACAACTGACTGATGTTAAATTCTTATTGTTACATAGCAACTCTCGTAATAATTTAACTGTGTGCAAACAAATGAGGAAAAGTAAATAGAATGATTTATACTACCTGCATACTTATGCGAAACTGAATTGTTTGAATGAGAACGATTTTACTAAACTAAATAGCTTGAAATAGAAATGTTTTTGATAATTAAACTGTACTTACATTTAAACTGCGTGCTAAGGCCAAACTGAATTGTTTGAAACGGAACTGTCTTTGACATTACATCTGTAATTACACTAAATTGAATTGTTATATATATATATATATATATACACAGATATATATATATATACAGATATATATATATATATATATATATATATATGTTCAATTTAGTGTAAGTACAGATATATATATATATATATATATATATATATATATATATATATATATATATATATAAATGTTTTGATATTTAAATGTGTGTAAACAAAATTAGCAGAATTAGATCGGTTTGAATAAACTGAATAGTTTGAAATAGAAATGTTTTTGATAATTAAACTGTGTACTCATGCTAGACTGAATTATTTGAAATAGAACTGACTATTTGTATAAAAATGGATTTGGCGTTAAATAACCTACAAAGGTTGATATGCCATAAAATCCAACCAACCAACCAACCAACCAACTAACCACGTTGAAGAGGACGTGAATGTAAGTGCGATGAAGAGAAGTCCAAATTTTCCAACGCTCCAGGAATAGAGACTCAACATCAAAGGGTTTCGTGTCATAACCTGGGGTCTCGTTAGGTAGGAAGCTTTATTGGTTTGGTTTCGTTGCGTTTTATGGCACATCAACTTTTCTAGGATATTTAACGCTACATAATCTTAAGACATTTAAGTAAGTATGATTTGCTATATATCTCTAACAATTCTATAAAAATCATTTGTTTGTATAGTTTCAAAGTTAAACTGTTCTTTTTTTAACCAATCAGATGCTACCGCATAGGGTCAGAGTGGACCTTGGTCTAATAGCAATGAAAGGGTACATCAAATTCCCCAAAATTCCAGGACTAGAGCCTCACCATCAGATTGTTTAGTATCATATCCAGGACACACGTTGACTTGGGGATCTTACCCCTCTACAGAGATGCAGTCGGTGTATTTTACAGCCCTAGTATACTTGATCGGGGAGCTCGGTCTTATAATTACAATTTGACTTTCATTTGTCCGTCTTTTTCTTGAAATTAAGAAAACCTTTCAAATGAATTGTACATGAAAAGACTTGCTAGTTGCTAACAAACTTCATATCATTTCCACACAATAACAAATAAAAAAGACAAACAAAAAAGCCAAAAAAAAAAAAAAGAATTTATAGATTGTGAAAATGAAATGACAATGAAAATTTGAGACTGATAAAACTTCGACGAGCCTACGAAAAGCTGTGTAGTTACCGTGAAGGCGGAACATTTCTATTGGCATATTCAGGTTTGAACCGGTTTCCCCGTTACCCTACTACCTCTTAAACTAGACTCGCACTCTCGTTATCTTTGAAGCTAAAGGCTAGTTTTATCTGTGTGAAACGACAAAATGAATGTCATAAAGGGAACGTTACGGCATAAGTCCTACGTTGTCGCTCCGCTATTGTCGAATAAAATATCTCTGTTCGCATTTGAATCAGACAAAGGAAAATGAATGAATGCATTGTAAAATAGTACTAAATCATTTTTGTTATTATAAGTACGAGTACTGTTATCATGCTCGTGATTACGAGAGTGGACTTAGCGTTATCACCTATAATAACAACAATAATAATAATAATAATAATAATGGCAGGGGCAGTGGGTGATACTGTAGAAAAGAGTTGGAGTTTGTGGTGAGGTGATAGAAGGAGAATAATATGAACAAGGTGATGGTACAGAAACGAGATGAAGAAAAGAGAAACAAGTGAAAGAAAAAGGACCAGAAGGGAAAATTAACTACACTGAAACGAGTAGTAGAAAAATGGAATAATAATAATAATTATAATGATAATAATAATATGGGACTTTGACATACAAACGGATCACCTAATCTCGGCCAGAACACCAGACCTTATAATAATCAACAAAAAAACATCTGCAAAATTGTCAACTTTGCTGTCCTGGCTGACCACGGAATAAAACTGAAAAAATCTGAAAAGAGAGATAAGTATCTCGACCTTGCTCGAGAATTGAAAAAACTATGGAACATGAAGGTGACAATTATACCAATTGTGATTGGAGCGTTTAGAACAGAAACTAAAGAATTACTTAAGGGACTGGGGGATTTGGAAATAACGGGATGAGTGGAGACCATCCAAACTACTACATTATTGAGAACGGCCAGAATAGTGACAAGAGTTGGAGACTTGAGGGGACTTTCTGTCACTCAAACTCAAGTGAAAGACCATCAGCTAATTCTCATGTGAAAAACTCTTATGAGTAAATGATATGAAGTCCATCAAACAATTGGAGATGAAAGAAAAAATTAAGAAAGAATATCTCAGGAGAACCAGAAAGTTACTCGGGTAAAACAATGTATCAGAAACCTTATCAAAAGAATAAATAACTGTGCTGTACCTCTCGTAAGATATTCGGGACCAATTTTTAAGTTGACCAGAGAAAAACTTAACCAAAGAGACCAAAGAACAAGAAAACTTATGACCATGCAAAGGGCATTACATTCCAGAGATGACGTTGAAAGAGTATATGTATCAAGAAAGCGGGAGAAAAAGGACTTGCCAGCATTGAAAACAGCATTTACGTATTGATTCAACAACTCGAAGACTATATAGAAAATCACGAAGGAGCCACCGGAAATGATACTGACAACACGAATACCAACAGAATGACAATAACTAGAAACCAAAAATGGGAAGAAAATACCAACAACTGGTATATGCACAGCCCAAAATCCATCCGAAAAAAATGAGACGCACAAACTTCTTCGAAATTTTGAGATACAAATGGATGATTTAATTTTAACTAGACGACCAGACCTCGTAAAAAATAGCGAGTGAATCTGCTGAAGACAACAACAGACCTTATAAGAATCAACAACAAAAAACCCAAGGGGATTTGCAAAATTGTAGACTTAGCTATCCCTGCTGACCACAGGAAAAAAAAAACTGAAAGAATGTGAAAAGAGGGATAAGTACCAGGGCTTTGCAAGAGAATTGGAAAAACTATGGAACATGAAGGTGATAATTATACCAATTGTGATTGGTACTTGTGGTACAGTAACTAAAGAGAGCTTGGAAGTTGGAGGACGAGTGGAGACCATCCAAACTACGGCATTTTGGACATTGCTATCCAGGATGACCATAAGATAAAACTGAAAATAGAGGAAAAGAAAAATAAATACCTTGACCCTAATTGAGAACTAAAAACTGTGGAATATGTAGGTTACGGTTATACCTGTTGTAAGGATTGAAAAAGGGATAGAAGGACTTGGAAATAGGTGGACCAGTGGAAGCCATCTAAACAACAGAATTCTTAAGATTGGCCTAAATACTAAGAAGACCCCAGGAGATATGAGGAGACTTGCTGTCACTCATCCTCTAGAGGAAAACCATCACTTTATGCCGAAGGGGAAAATCTCTAAACACGAAAGGGGACTGATTTCAGCCATCAGAAACGATACTGACAACACGATGGACAACAGAATGGCAAAAACTAGGAAACAAAAATGGAAAGGAAAACAACTCTATGGGCGTTTTAAACGACTAATAACGTCTCACACGAGAAAACCTGGACGTGGCTAAAAAAAGGAAACTTTAAGAGAGAAACAGAATCTCTCCTAATAGCAACACAAAATGACGCCATAAGAACCAATCATATCAAAGCAAAAATAGATAAGACACAGCAAAATACCGAATGTAGGCTATGCAGTGATAGAGAGGAAACCACCAATCACATAATAAGCGAATGCAACAAATTAGCACAGAAAGAGTATAAGACTAGACACAACTGGGTGGGCAAGGTAATCTACTGGGAGATATGAAAGAAATTTAAATTTAACCATACAAAAAAATGTTATATGCACAACCCAGCAGCTGTCTTAGAAAATATCACACATTGACTCCTATGGGACTTTGACATACAGACGGATCACCTAAACTCAGCCAGAAGACCAGACCTAATAATCAACAAAAAATAGATAAATAAATAAAACAAGGAGATTTGCAAAATTGTAGACTTTGCTATCCATGCTGACCACAGAAAAAAAAACTGAAAGAATGTGAAAAGAAGGATAGGTACTTGGGCGTTGCAAGGGAATTGGAGAAATTATGGAACATGAAGGTGACAATTATACCAATTGTGATTGGTACTTGTGGTACAGTAACTAAAGGATTATTAAAGGAACTTGAGGGCTTGAAAGTTGGAGGAGGACTGGAGATTATTCAAACTACAGCTTTTTTGAGAACTGCCAGAATGCTGAGAAGAGTCCTGGAGACTTAAGGAGACCTGCTGTCACTTAAACTCCAGTGAAAAACTCACGGAGTAGATAATAATAATAATAATAATAATAATAATAATAATAATTAGAAGAAGAAGAAGAAGAAGAAGAAGAAGGCTTCAGGGAGCACAACCAAAAAATGTAAGAATAATGGATATTTTTTGCTATTTTACCACGTCTCTGTTTAATTTTTTTTTTTTACAATTACCCCATTTTTTTATTTACTTATTTTAATTGATTCCAGTCGTTGCATCTGAAAAAACATCGGACGAAAAGGTCCCTTTCATGTTTTATCGTTTTTAATCGACTTAATAAAATGATTCCCCAGATTCAATTAAATAGTTCACTCTCTCTCGCTCTCTCTCTATATATACACACACACACATATCATCATCATCATGTGGTGCCACGAGCAGGATGTTCTATGACTCTCCCTCGCCATTCATCTCTATCATCCAGCAGGTCTTCTAAACGACATCCTGTGTCCGCACAGTGCTGTTGTAGATAAGTTCTAGTAGGTCATCCGACAATTCCTCCTCTGTGTGAAGCAGTCCAGGGGAGCTCATCGATGATGAATTCGTCCTTACTTCTCCCTCAGTGTTCTGCATGTCTTGTTCGTCAGGCTTGGATGGTTTTAGAGAAATCTGGTGAGTGTGAACAAACCCATAGCCAGTAGTTCCATTTCCACTCTGACGAGAAATGGTAATTTTATTTAGTTTGGTTAGGTTGGATTTTATGGCATATCAGCCATTCTATGTTATTTAATGCTAAATCCTGTTTATACATACATATTATAATATATGTAATTTGTAAACCCATTTTGTATACAATATTTTTAAAGGAGCCTGAGCTCTTTTTTCTGACAGTTAAATAGTTTCAAGCACCGGACATCTCACCCTGTCTGTATAATGGTTAGAGTGTTCGCCAATACACCGGGAGACCTGGGTTCAATCTAAGGTCGAGTCATCCCAAAGACTCAAAAATGGTACTTCATACCTCCTTGCTTAGCACTCATCATTATAAGGTATGGATCAAGGGTAGTGGAGCAATATAGGAAAGGAGTAGTAACCCTCCCCCATACCTTGGTGTAGTAGCTATATATCAGTCAAAATTTAGCATCAGTCATTCATTTGAACATATCGCCCAGTCGGCTGGGGCAGTAGAATACACCGACTGCTTCTCTGCAGAGGGGTAAGACCCCCCCCACACTAACGAGTGTCTGGATATGACACTAAACAATCTGATGGTGAGGTTCCAGCAGTGCTGGAGCTTTGGCGAATGCGGAGTACCCCTTTATTGCCGTTGCTCCCAGGTCCACTCTGGCCCGGTGTGGTAGCACCTGATAGGGCCCTATCTATGGGTTAAATAGAACTAACGGCATACTTATGCTAAACTGAATTGTTTGAGTAAACTGAATAGCTTGAAATAGAAATGTTTTTGACAATTAAACCGTACTTAGGTTGAAATTGCGTGCTTATGCTTAACTGAATTATTTAAATAGAACTGTTTTTCGACATTTAAACTGTATTTACACTTAACTGAATTGTTACATATAACTACTTGAATAGTTTGAAATAGAAATATTTTTAACAATTAAACTGTGTACTTATGCTAAACTGAATTGTTTTCAGTGGAACTGATTATTTACATAAAAATGGATTTGGCGCTAAATAACCAACAAAGGTTGATATGCCATAAAACCCAACAAACCAAACCATTTCAACACAATTTGTTATATTGACCCATAGATATTATACTATCAGGTACTACTGCTTTGGGTCAGAGTGGACCCGGAAGCAATGACAATGAAGCTTCAAGGTTGAAGCCTCGCCATCAAGTGGTTTAATGTCATATCAAGAACATTTATTTTTGGGGTCTAACCTATTTCTGCAGAGATGCAGGATATGTATTCTACAGCCCAAGGCGTCAGTGATGTGACTCAGTCATAGTTAGTAGGCCCAGTTCCACTCTGACCTGGAGTAGTAGTCCCCGTTTATATAGAAAGTATTGATTAAATAGATTTGTTTACTAATCACAATCTCTTGCTAACAAACCCTTAAGAAATGTTAATAAATCCGTAAAGTATATATCATCATCATCATCATCATCATGTCGTGCTGGTTGCATGGATATCCCTGACCCTCTCTCGCCACTTCTCCCTATCATTCATCGCCTCTGGCAGGTCTTCGAGCTGGTCGTCCTGCTTTTGCTTGGCTATATGCTGGGGTACATCTCTTATGAGCTCGTCCTTGCTTCTCCAGCAGTGTCCTGCGTGTCTGGTTCGTCTAACTCGTATAGTTTTCGTGATGGGAGGCAAATGGCCGTATAGTTGGTGTCTCGTGGGGTGTTGTCGCCAGGACAACCCAAAACAGATTGATATGCCGGTAAACCCCACCAATTAAAAACGAGATGTCTTTTATTAAAAAGAAATATAAGGCCAATTTAGGAAAACGGATGGCATATTTCGTATGAGCGCCCCAGAATTCCTCTAAAAAATATTCTATCACTGGCAATAAAATTAGTGTTGCCCAGTATTATCTGGTTTATCTAGCCTATTTTTTTGTGTGAATATAATTTTATGTATGGCTGTATTCTTGTTTGCTTCTGTGAGCGTATGACTGCGTATCTCGATCAGAACTCAAGAGATACCATAATTAAATTAGCCAAGATATTCATTAATATTGCCCAAATTGCCTATATCAACGAAAAAAAGAAAAAAGAAATGATAACTGTAGAACTGACACTAACCTTTCAATACTTTGCCCAAATATTTCCCGGATGTTGGCAGAGTTCGTAAAAGGTGAAATGAATTAATGGTGAAAAGAATTAAAAAGCTAAACTGCTAGGTCTGAACAAAACGAAACGAGACTGCTTGTCCATTGATAAAATTGGAACAAAATGTAAGAAGTCATGTATGTATTAACCCAAGTTCTCCAGGAAGCAAAAACACAGTAATTTTTTTTAGAGGAGTACAGCTGGTTCAGATGTATATGCGCGTTTTAAGTTATTGTCATCGTTCTAGAAAATGGTTTGGTTGGGCGTCGTTTCTTTGTTTAATGGCATGTAAACATTCGTGGGTTATTAAAAGCCAAAGCCACGTCACCCTATCTGTAGAATTCGCCGACTACCCTTTTGCAAAGGAATAAGACCCACGCTGCTTAAGAGTGTGTAAAATATAATACTAAACTGTATCCGTATTTTGGTAAATGTAGAGTACCCCTTAATTGCCATTACTCCCAGATCGACTTTGACCAGAAGTAGTATTACCTTTTAGCATCCTATCAATGGACCTACTAGAATTGTTTAGCCATTTATTAAGTAATGTTATCATAGATATTTGAAACCGTACAGCCGGGAATAAATTTTTATTTTGGAATACTTAATAAATAAAATTATTGGTGTTAGATAATAATACTTGAAATCATTTAACAGTGTACGAACATATGATCACTTAAATAAGTTAACTGTGTGCAAACAAATGATAATATTATCGCCTTGTTGGCTCGGGGTGTAGAATACTCCGACTGCTTCTCTGCAGAAGTGTAAGGCAACCCCACCAACGAGTGTCCTCGATATGACACTGAATAATCTGGTGGCGAGGTGGCTGTAATGCTGGAACTTTGGGGAATGCGGAGTACTCCTTCCTCGCCATCACTCCCAGGTTCAGTCCGGCCCAGAGTGCTAGCGCCTGATATGGTCCTAACTATTGGTAAAAAAGGACTAAACTGTGTACTTATGCTAAACTGATTGGCTTGAAATAGAACTGTTTTGATATTTATACTGCGTACTTGATTTGAACTGCGTACTTATGCTAAGCAGAATTGTTTAAAAGAGAACTGTTTTGATATTTCAAATTGTGTACTTGTTGGCCAAATGGGTTGAATGTTCGCCAATGATCTGGGAGACCTGTGTTCAATCCCTGGTCGGGTTGTACCAAATACTTTTAAAATGGTACTTGATACCTCCTTGCTTAACACTCAACAATATAAGGTACGTATCAAGGATAAAATGGAGCAATCCAGGGAAAGAAGTTGCGCTCTCCCCTACACCTTGGTGTAGTAGCTATTGAAAAGGAAGCATTCTTTTCGCCCTCGACTACGGTCGCCAACTTACTTAATTACTTACTTATGCTTAACTGATTTGCAAGAAGTAGAACTGTTTTGACTTTTAAACTCCATAATTATGCTTAACGGAATTGTTTGAAGTAGAACTGTTTTTGACAATAAATCTGTTCTTACGCTGACCTGAATTGTTTAAAATAGAACTGTTTTGACATTTAACGGTTTGTAAACAAACACTATACTTATAATAAACTGAATTGTTTGAATTAGATCTGTTTGACTAAAATGAATAGCTTGGAAGATAAATGTTTATTTACAATTATATTGTGTACTTATACTAAACTGAATTGTTCGAAATAGAGCTGTTTTTGTATAAAAATGGATTTGGCAGTAAAATACCTAAAAAGCTTGATATGCCATAAAACCCAAACAAACAAACAAACAAACAAGTCCAGTAATGTTGGAGCTTTGGGGAGTGAGTACCCCTTTATTGTGTGGGTGAGTGTGTGACATTTTGTAAAACCAGAGGATATGAAAAACGAATGAATTGGGAGAATATTTCAAATACGATGCAAAGAAGGCGATTAAGTAACATTTTGGAAGAGAAAAGCGTCTTTTTTATCTTTTTTTTTTTTCTGCACGAGGAAACGAACCGGTGATTTATCCTCCTGATAACACCCACGCAAATATTCAATATGCGATGCAGCAAACGCTCATCGAATTAGCATAGGAAATTCTTCCGCATGAATCGCTTTCTCCATGTATGTCACCTTCAGATAATCATTTGTTTAACTCCATGTCTACTCGGTAGTTACAACTATTTCAAGGCATCGAAAAATGTCTTTGAAGAAAATGATTAACTCAGTAAACAAAGCTATTTTTCTGATAGAATAAACAATTAACGTGTAAGAAGAGAACGGCCAGAAAAAAAAAACAATAACAAAATAAAACCAACCCCCACGACTCACCAGAAGAAGAAGACCTTTAGTAAAAGAAAATGTGACATCGTCCACTTTGTCGGCGTTGTATAGAATACGCTGACTGTATTCCTGTAGCGGGTTAAACCCTGCCCAAACCAAAAGGTGTGTATTTGGTACAACACTAAATTCTATCTGATTTTGATGTTCCAGTTCTGGAATAGAGAGCATGGAGTAACCCATCAGTGTTTCTACGGCCAGGTCCACGGCGATTTCACAACATTCAATGCCCGAGGAAAAAGTCACAATAAGTAACAATATCTATCATTTCATTTTTTTATCCGGTGGGGAAGGTCTATTACTGCTGATATGAGGTGTGTAAAATACCCTTTTATTGCTGTTTCTCCCAGGTTCAATCTGGCCCAGAACGGTAGAACATTGTAGGGTCATATCTAAGTGTCAAATCGATATATCTAAAAATAAGTGTGAAATCGATATATCTAAAAATAAGTGTCAAATCGATATATCTAAAAATAAGTGTCAAATCGATATATCTAAAAATTATTAGTGCTGGTCGTTTCACAAGTTTTGAAACAGTATTCGGACACAAATCAAGAACCACACATGGAAGAGTAATAAAAATCACATTTATTGAAATGTAAAAGGATAAATTATTCTGTTGGTTGGCTGGTTGGTTGGTTTTTGGCATATCAAACTTTGTTGGTTATTTAACACCAAATCCATTTTTATACAAATAGTCAGTTCTATTTCAAATAATTCAGTTGAGCATGGGTACACAGTTTAATTGTCAAAAACATTTCTATTTCAAACTATTCAGTTTATTCAAACCGTTCTAATTCAGCTAATTTTGTTTACACACAGTTAAATATCAAAACATATATATATATATATATATATATATATATATATATATATATATATATATAACAATTCAGTTTAGTGTAAGCACAGTTTCAAAGTCAAAAACAGTTTAATTCCAAATAATTTAGTTTGGCATAAGCACGCAGTTTCAATGTAAGTACGTTGGTTGGTTGGTTAGTTGCTGGGTGGGTTTTATGGCATATCGACCGTTGTAGGTTATTTAACGCCAAATCCATTTTTATGTAAATAATCAGTTCCATTTAAAACAATTCAGTTTATTTTGAGTACACAGTTTAATTGTCAAAAACATTTCTATTTCAAACTATATATAACAATTAAGTTTAGTGTAAGTACAGTTTCAATGTCAAAGACTGTTCAATGTCAAATAATTCAGTTTAGCATAAGTTCGCCGTTTCAATGTAAGTACGGTTTTATTGTCAAAAATATTTCAAGCTATTCAGTTTAATCTAACAATTAAGTTTAGCATAAGTATGCCGTTAGTTCTATTTAACCCATAGATAGGACCCTATCAGGTGCTACCACACCGGGTCAGAGTGGACCTCGGAGCAATGGCAATGAAGGGGTGCTCTGTATTCCCCAAAGTCCCAGTATATCCAGGACACTTATTGGTCGGGGGTTACCCCTCTGCAGAGGTGCAGTCGGTGTATTCTACAGACCCAGCCGACTGGGCAATTTCTGTTTTTGAAAATATTTGTTTACTGGGAAGATGTTCTATTTGTTTCAGAAAATAAACAATTATCATCGCATCTTAGTAGCAAATCATCGGAAAAAAATATAAACTTCCTTCAACCATCAGTCATGATTAAGAATATAAGAATAATTTATATTTCTTTTAACTGTTCTATATAAATTGTGACGCATTATTTAAGACAAAATTCTAAATCACCAAAGTTATAAGTAAAGTTGGCGACCGTAGTTGAGGGTGACCCGAAGGCTCCCTTTTTCGATAGCTACAACACCAAGGTGTAGGGGAGGGCGCTACTTCTTTCCCTGGATTGCTCAACTTGACTCTTGATACATACCTTATAATGCTGAGTGTTCAGCAAAGAGGCATCAAGTACCATTTTTTGAGTCTTTGGTATGACCCGACCTGGGATTGAACCCAGGTCTCCCGGGCCATTGGCGAACACTCTAACCGCTAGGCCAATGTCCGGTTAAACCAAAGTTATATAAGCAGAAATAAGATTTCAAATTTTCAAACCAAAGTTATATAAGCAGAAATAAGATTTCAAATCTTCAGTAACGAAATATAAAATCACACAAACACACACACACACATATATATATATATATATAGAGAGAGAGAGAGATACTGATTAGCAAAGATATCATAGGTAATGAAAGAAGGGGAGCTCAAATAAAATAATAAAATAAACGACGGCCTTTTCGTCCGGCGCTTTTCAAGTTTTATTCACTGGAAATTTGGTAAAAACGGGGTTATAAATTATATAATTTGGATTTTCAGATACGGGGTGTTAAAAAAAAACTAAGTCACCCCAGTATCTAGCAGTTCCCCCAAAATATTTAAAGTATGATTGTTTATATACCTGCATAGCGAAGGGCTATTCATAGAAATATAAATCGCCTCAAGAAATTTGAGGTGGGATTTGTCTCTAGCTCTATGCAGGACAGAGAAACAATCGTCTTCATAACTGGTTCGGCAGCTATTCATAGGAAGCAAATGCTTGCCGATAGCCGAATCCATTGCTTGAGAGTGCCCGGATATATATATATATATATATATATTAGTACTTGCTGAGGTGTTTAGTGGTAAAAAATGAAGACATGCAGACGAGAGTAGTAGGTTGAAACAAATATATTACAATAACAGAACAAATATACAGAATACAGGTGTTATAGAACAGTTAGGAATGTCCTTTCGGTATTGTCCGGCAGCTTTTTGGTTATCGGTATTTGGCGATATATATATATATATATATAGTGATATCACTTGCTTTACTGTTTTTTCAATTGGTTTGATCAGACAACATTTGTCATTAGATAAAAGGTATACTACACCAGTAGTACGTTTTGTCTATCTATCTATCGATAGGTGCCCGTGGTGTAATGGTTATCGTCGCAGGAAATGGACACGGCGACACGAGTTCAAAACCTGGACGAGACTGATTGCATTTCACATAGCACTAATACCCTTGGGAAAGGTATGAATCCAATTATTCTCCCTCCAGCTATGGGTAAATAGTAGGACAAACTAGGTTCTTCAGCCTTGGTGAGGCAACTAGTCTAAGAGAAGGAAAACTCTGAATTCAAACCTGTTAAACTCTGCTTAAAAATTGACCTTGTGTCATATCCTGCCCGAGCGGAGAGGTTAGGTAAATAGGATCTATCTATCTTGTTCGTATAATTTGAAGGGTGTTTGAGATGGGTGGTATGTGGCCGTACAGGTGTTGTTTTGTGGGCTGTTGCTTCCTGGCATTCTTTTTCTATATATGCTTTATCAGCGTCCAAGTGGTACATCCATTCAGTAGTCGGGACACAACCTTTGTTTGAAAAAAAAAGGATCACGTAGAACATCCAAAAAAGACGAACAAGACATGCAGGACACTGCTGGAAGAGCAAGGACGAACACATAAGCAACGTTCCCCAATTGACCCCTTCTCACAGATGCGCAAGTGTAATTCGACTGGTTAGAACTTATCTAAAACAACTCTGGACGGACATATTATGTGGTCTTGAAGACCTGCCGGAAACAATGGACGATAGAGATAAATAGCGAGAGATAAGAGCTAGGGAAATCCATGTAAGCAGCATGACATGATATATATATATATATATATATATATATATATATATATAAAGGAAGTCAGATTTGATTGATAAACTGAAAGGTATTTTTTCCCGGCAGCGGTCGTGTCGATGCGGTTATATGGATGCAGTACATGGACGCTAATTAAACGTATGGAGAAAAAGCTTGACGGCAACTACACAAGAATGCTCGAGCAATATTGAATAAGTCCTGGAAGCAGCACCCACAAAGCAGCAGCTGTACGACCACCTGTCACTCATCACGAAAACTATCAAAATTAGACGAA
Source organism: Sepioteuthis lessoniana (assembly GCA_963585895.1). NCBI lineage: Eukaryota > Metazoa > Mollusca > Cephalopoda > Myopsida > Loliginidae > Sepioteuthis > Sepioteuthis lessoniana. The sequence goes on along the minus strand of CAUZXS010006236.1, from coordinate 21,202 downwards.
CAAGACATGCAGGACACTCCTAGAGAAGTACGGTCAAGCTCATAAGTAATGTATTCATGTGGACCCCTTCACATAGCCGAGCAAAGGCAGGACGACCAGCTCGAACCTACATACCGCAGCTCTGTGCAGATACAGGATATAGCCCTGAAGACCTGCCGGAAGCAATGGAGGGGTGACGTGAGAGGGTCACGTATATCCGTGCTGATAACGCGACATGATAATGATGATGATATAGATAAAGATAGTGATTGTACAGTTATCCATAATCAAATTGTTTGGTTTGGTTTATTTGTTTAATGGCATATTAAACTTTGTAGGTTATTTAATGCCAAAGCCATTCTCCTAGAAGAACCGAAGAGGTACAATTTAAACCATTGCTGGGAGGATAAGGGGTTGATACTTTTCCCCAAGGATATTTGTCTGAATGTGAAAGTAATAGCGCGACTGGAGTTTGAACTCGCTTACTTCGATTCCGCAGTCCAGTGCTTTAACCATAACACCGCTAGGACACCATCTATAGATTGTTATGTTTACAATATATATCGCGAAATATCCCCTAAAATTTATTTACTAAGCTTAAATTAGTTGTGTCACGGGGCCTGAAGTATGCGGTACGTAGTGAGAATCGAACTCAACCAACGGGTAACGATTCTAGCTTGCTAACCATTACACCACAGTGAGGTTCCCCTAAAAGTTATTTACTAAACTTAACTTAGTTGTGTCACGGGGCTAGAAGTATGCGGTACCCAGTGAGACTCGAACTCACAAAAACGGGCAACGGTACAAGCTTGTTAACCATTACACCACGGTAAGGATCCCCAAAAAGTTATTTACTAAACTTAACTTAATTGTGTCACGGGGCCGGAAGTGTGTGGCACCCAGTGAGAATCGAGCTCATAATCAACGTGCTACGATACTTGCTTGCTAACCATTACACTACGGTGAGGTTCCCCTAAAAGTTGTTTACTAAGCTTAATTTAGTTGTGGCACAGGGGCCAAAGGTATAGGGCACCCAGTGAGAATCTAGCTTGCTAACCATATATCAGTCAAAATGTTTATTTCTGTACCATAAAGTGAGAAAGTACGCTGGTTTGTGGAAAGATTAATTAAAATTACGAATTTCCACAGATATTCCATTGCTTTCTACACATCATTTTTGAAAGTCATTAGTGGATAATAGAGCAAATTAATTTTGTCAATGT
>CAUZXS010006236.1:2500-15000 GCA_963585895.1 Sepioteuthis lessoniana | reverse complement strand
TTATATATATTACTGCTCGAAAAGTTTGAAAGAAAAATGTTTTTGACAATTAAACTGTGTTCTCATGCTAAACTGAATTGTTTTCAATAGAACTGATTATTTACATAAAAATAGATTTGGCGTTAGATAAACTACAAGGGTTGATATGCCATAAAACCAAACCAAACCAAAGAAACTAATCCACACACACACACACACACACACACACACACACACACACACACACACACACATATATATATATATATATATGAAGAAATGTAGAAAAATGAAAAAAAAAATTTAATGGATTTATTATGAAGGTTGATATTGAACGTTTCGGTTGTAGTAGCCTTCTTTGGGACATTAAATTGATGAAAAATATCGTTAAAATAACGATGGATGTTTGACGAAATTGCAGGAGAAAAGAAAGTGTCTGTATAACGGACACTCGTATCGTTAATCAATATCCAACATTAAGAAGAAAAAATAATCCAAATTTGGTAAATTTATTATGAATAATAAATTTACCAAATTTGGATTATTTTTTCTTCTTAATGTTGGATATTGATTTATTTTATTATTACTATATATATATATATATATATATTCCCTCGGGTCACTGCCGTTCCCTTTATCTTCAACTAGCTATCTAGCTATCATTGCCTATTTGTGCCGATTAATCATAAGCTTTTCATACCTATCTCTCTGTCATCAGCTCTCTCACTCTCTCTCTCTCTCTCTCTCTATATATATATATATATATATATATATATATATGTATGTGTATATTAACTTGTCTTTGCTGATTTGGATATGCGTGTGTTGCTTCTTAAGTTTTATTAATTCTTGTATCTTTTAAATCATTTCATCTTCTGGATAGATATTTTTCGTCTAGGTCTTCCCTCTTACAATCGACCTCCCAAACGAAAGTCCTGTATTCCCACCATACCCAACCAATACAACTGTCCTCTTACAAAGATGAAATTCTTTTCTTCCAAAATACCACCAGACCTCTTTGTCTGATTAAGTGCTACTTACTTCTTCCTATGACTGGGGACAGGTCTGAAGGTTCCTGACCGATTTCCTTCGCGACTTACCAATCATTCAATAGATTTATAATTTTCCTCTTTATTTTCCACTCGGTATTATTCCTTTTTTTTTTCAATATTCCACTTACTTTCTCACGTTGTTGTTTTTTTTTTTTCATTTTTCCTTCAATTTTTTCTTTTTATTGGCTGATTGTTTGATACTTTATTTTTTTGGCTAACTTACTTTCTTTCGTCATAATTTTTGTTGGTCTATTTCTTTCTTTCTTTCTTTATTGGTTTTTCCCATTTTCGTTTTTGGTCCTGTCGGCTGGGACTGAAGAGTATACCGACTACATCTCTGGAGTGGGGTATGACTCTCTCAATGAATGTCCTGATTATGACACTAAACCATCTGATAGTGATATTCAAGAAATGTAGGAGCTTTGGGGAATGCAGTGTACCCCTTTATAGCCATCGCTCCCAGGTCCACAATATTCAGAAATAGTAGCACCTTATCGGGCCCTATCAATGGGTCAGATAGAAATAAACTGTACCTATGCTAAACTGAATTATTTTAAATTGAACAGTTTTCACATTAAAACTGTGTTCGTATGCTAAACTGAATTGTTTAAAATAGAATTGTTTTTAACATTCAACTTTGTGTTAATGAATGACATGTTTAATTAAATTGTTACTGATACATAGTAATAGATGGAGCCATTTGACTTTATTGACTAAACTAAATTGGATTCATGCCTTTCCCAAGGGTATTAATACTAAGTGAAATGCTATCAGTCTCGTCCACGATTTGAACTCGTGTCGCCGTGTCCATTTCGTACGACGATTACCATATAACACCACGGGCACCTCCCAAAGTTACGTTTATACAAATTGTAATTGGTGCTCTTGTCACAATCACCGAAGGATTATTAAAGTGACTGGAGGACTTGGAAATAAGAGGACGAAAGGAGACCACCCAAACAACTACACTTTTTAGATCAGTCGGAATACTGAGAAGAGTCCTTCAGACCTGTGGAGACTTTTGGTGTCTTAGACTCCAGAGAAAGTCCATCAGCTAACGCTTATATGAAAAACTCGTAAAAAGTATTTCAATAATAATAATAATAATAATACGGAAAAGAAACTTTTCAACATACCTACCAAATTCTACAATCAAAAGTTTAAGCTTTAATGTCATAATGTAATATAATAAATTATTATTAAAAGTTCCATTTTCTCGTTCCGGTCGTCCGGACACCGGACGTTCTCCCTCGCCCCAGCTTGTCTTCGAGTGACAGCTACTTTCTAATCGTCGTGTCAGCCATTACCAGACTCTAACGTGACTTTTATTGGACAATACCCAAAATAGAGTTGGGATCGGAGGGAATTAAATTTAATGGTTATCGGGGCAAGCGTTGAACAAGAAGATCATTAATTCGATGGTGCAACTACCACATATCAGATTGTAATAATAATAATAATCTTAGAACTAGCTGTATAGTGGACTTTGTCGTCCCGGCAGACCACAGAGTAAAACCAAAGAAAGGAAAAAGAGAGATGAGTACTTGGATCTTGCCAGAGAACTATGAAACAATATTGGTTTCACTGTCACTCTTCCACGTCTCCAAAGGCCTTGAAATTGCGCTAGAAAAGTTGGAAATCAGAGGACGAATCGAGACTGTCCAAACTATAGCATTGTTAAAATAAATCACAATACGTAGATGCCTAGTGACCTGAGGAGATAGCTCTCACTCAGACTCCAGTGAAAGCCTAATACTTAGATGCCTAGAGACCTGAAGAGATACATGTCACTCAGACTCTAGTGAAAGCCCAATACTTAGATGCCTTGTGATCTGAGTTGATAGCTGTCACTCAGACTCCAGTGAAAGCCCAATACTTAGATGCCTCGAGACCTGAGTTGATAGCCGTCACTCAGACTCCAGTGAAAGCCCATATGCTCATGTTAGAGAGAAAAACACGCAAGAAGTAATATAATAATAACATTAATAAGAGTACCTGGACCTTGCTAGAGAGCTGAAAAGCTACGAAACATGAAGGAGACGATGATACCAATTGTATTTGGTGCACTTGGAACGATCTCCAAAGGACTGGTAAAGGGACTGGAGGAGTTAGATATCAGATGACAAGTAGAGACCATCCAGACTATAGCATTACTATGATCGGTCAGATTACTGAGGAGAGTCCTGGGGATTTGAGGATTTTTGGTAAACAATGAAATGTTATTCATGAATATGAGTGTTGGAGTGTCTCATAGACTAAACCAAGAACATAATCAAAGATAATGAACGAACTAAATACTTCTTCATAAACAGATATATATATCATTTTATTCTCCAAAAGGGGCCCACTATTTGTTGTTAGTTGAGAGATAGATGGAGAGACATATACTTAGATAGGGGACTTCTTCTTGTTCCATGTCTTCTTCCAGGAGCCAGGGCGTGCCAACGCTAGCACCCACTCTGAGAGGCCTCTAATCGGCTGCGTGTCCCTTGGTCGACTCCCGGTTATCTGCACTCCGTCTAAATCTACCGCGTGATTCTCACGTGGTCTCCTTCGGTTAAACATCTGTTGTACCTAACTGCCCAGACACGCTGTCATCCCCTTGTTTACTAATCACAACGTGACAGCTTGTTAAAGAACGCGGGGTGACTAGGATCGAACCGAAAATCCATGTCATATGTTATTTAACAATAGGTGATTGATCTTTTCCAGCAATTTAACAAGTTTGTTTAGTTTGGTTTGGTTTTATGACTTATCAATCATTGTAGGTTATTTAATAGGAAGTTCTTATATATATATATATATATATATATATATAAGATATATATGCTTTAATAACACATTTAGCTCCTAATATTTGACATAAGCCTAAGCTCATTCTTTATCACACAGTAAAATAGGAAAGCTGCAGGGCTAGACGAGATCCCCCCAGAAGTATAGAAGACCAGATAATTCGACGATATACTGCTCCGACAATGCAACGCAGTCTATAATCAAATTAGGATAGAAAGATGGACGAAGGGATGCATCCTTCCTTTCCCTAAAGAGACGAGCTCGGATTAGCCAAGAACTACCGAGGGATAACACTTATATCCATTGCAGCCAAAATCTACAATGCCCTGCTACGAAACCGCATAGAACCCAAAATAGACAACATCCTTAGGAGAAAGCAAAATGGCGTCAGGAGAAATAGATCCACAACCTCACAAATATTGACCATCCGTAGCATCCTTGAAGGCGTTCGGGCAAAAAACCTACAGGCGACATTACTATTTGTCGACTTTACCAAGGCCTTCGATTCCATACACAGAGGGAAGATGGAACAAATCCTACTTGCATACGGCCTACCAAAAGAAACCGTGGCAGCAATAAAGATTCTCTACAGAAACACCAAAGTAAAAGTACGTTCACCAGATGTAGATACAGAATACTTCGACATTGTAGCAGGAGTACTACAAGGAGACATGCTAGCTCCATACCTCTTTATCATATGTCTAGATTACGTGCTTAGAACATCGATTGATAAAATCAGAAAAAACAGCTTCGAGATGACAAAGAAAAGAAGCAGAAGGTACCCCGCAAAAACAATTACCGATGCCGGCTACGCCGATGACATAGCGATACTGGCAAATACACCTGACCAAGCCGAAACACTTCTGCATAGTTTGGAACGAGCAGCAGCAAGCATAGGCCTCCATGTTAATGCACACAAAACGGAATATATGTGCTATAACCAAACGGGGGACATCTCCACTCTAGAAGGAACCCCACTTAAACTAGTAGACAAATTCACCTACCTAGGAAGCAGCGTCTCATCAACCGTAAAGAACATCGACACACGGCTAACGAAGACATGGACAGCTATTGATAGGCTATCGATCATATGGAAATCAGACCTGACCGATAAAATGAAACGCAGTTTCTTCCAAGCAGCGGTCTTATCGATACTGCTATATGGATGCACTACTTGGACGTTAACAAAACGGCTGGAGAAGAAGCTAGACAGCAATTACACAAGAATTCTGCGAGCAATATTGAACAAGTCCTGGCGGGAACACCCCACAAGGCACCAAATGTACGGCCACCTTCCTCCCATCACGGAAACTATCCAAGTTAGACGAAATAGACAGGCAGGACACTGCTGGAGAAGCAGGGACGAGCTCATAAGTGATGTAATCCTATGGACCCCACATATGGACGAGCTCATAAGTGATGTACTCCTATGGACCCCAACATATGGCCGGGCAAAAGCAGGACGACCAGCTCAAACATACATTCAGCAGCTATGTGAGGATACGGGATGTAGCCCTGAAGACCTGTCAGAGGCGATGAATGATAGGGAGCAGTGGCGGGTCAGGCATATCCATGCTAACGGCACGACATGATGATGATGATGAAAATAGTTCCACGTATTGCTATGTATAACTAACAATTCAATAAAACATCAGTCATTTGTTTACACACAGTTAAAAGATCAAGCAGTTCTACTTCTAACAATTCAATTTAGCGTAAGTCATTTGTATGCTCTCAGTTTAAATGCCAAGCCATCCGATTATACCTATAAATAGAACCCTATCAGGTGCTACTTCTTGACTTGGGAGCGATAACAATGAAAGGGGTGTTTTTAGCATTACCCATTTCTTGAGCCTCGCCATCAGATTGTTTAATCTTATATACAGGATACTCGTTGGTGGGAGTCTTATTCCTCTGCAGAGATGCAATTGGTGTATTCTACAGCCCCAGCTGAGTGAGCTCGAATAATTTGGTGTCCTAAGTATGTGAATAAGTGATATCATTTCAATCTCAAATAGTGATGGTGATAGCCCATCTCCCTGGAAGACACGCCTCTGTATTTTCTCCTCCGCTAAGCTTTTTTTTAAATTTTCCAATTCAATTCTCCCCTTTTTTTCATGGTTTTAACGATAACCTTTATAACTCTGTCTTGTACATTTTAAGAGAGTCTATTATCCGACTTTATGGGACATTATCGTATACACTTTTGTAATCAATCCACAACATCGCTATATTTTTCGATTTCATTTTGCTCTTCTTGAGGATGTGTTGATCAATAAATAGCAGCTCTCCTATTCCTCTGGTTCACTTGTGGCATCGATGTGAACAAGCTATGTTCCTATGTGAACAAGCTGAGGTTTATCAAAGAGTAGAATAACTCCTTATTTTATGCCGTTAGTATTTCCCACACCATCGATAGGCCTGTTATAGTTCTATCAGTTTGGCGCGGTTCCTTTTTTTTTGGGTGGGGGTCTTCCTTGATCAGGCTCAGTTTTCCTTTGGTCATTATGTTGTATAGCTGTAATACAAATATAAGCAGAGACATAATCAACCATATTATACGAACTTCAATTAACGAACGAAAACACTTCTCTATAAAAATATATCTCTCACACTTTATTTTCGAAAGGGTGATGTTTGTGTGAGAGATGAGTTGGAGACGGGTACAGACTGCTATATTGACCCAAGTTCTCGCGACCATAGCAGCACTTCTTCCTCATCTTGGCCGGGGTTGCTCAACCGTGGGTCACCGAGGGCCCAAAGCCCTCTGTCTGCCGCTGGCTCTCACTTCCGCATCTTGTCTCCAACTGTCTCAAACCGTCTGGGCATCTGGTTATATTATTATCTCACTCCTACCTTCTTCCACTGTTCTTCCGCTTATTTACACAAGTACATCTCTTGATTGACGGCTCGGTCGAGGGTCAATATATAACAATCTATTCGGATTTGAGTCTACCCATTTCGATAGCCAGTTTGTCACGGATGGAGGTGATTTTTTTTAAAAATCAGAATCCAATTTGGTATTTTTAGTGTTGCTCTGAGTGAATCAAGGCGTATTTTGCCTTCAGGTCTTCTTCTAGTCCCAGCAACTCTTTTTTCCGTGTTGATTATCCATTCGGCATTTCAGTTATCTCTACGTTCCCATATTTAGGTTCAAAATTATTTTGCTTCCCTCGCTTTCCGTTGTGGGTAGGTTTTTGCAACTTTTTCCCCTACTTGCTTGTAGAAATTTGCTTTGTTGTTTTGGAATGTCTTGTTTTATCAATATTCTTTGATTATTATTACTACAATTATTTACTCCTTTAGGATTTTTCACATCAGCGTTAGCTGATGTTCTATCACCGCAAGTCTCCTCAAGTCTCCAGGACTCTTCTCGGTATTCTGGCCTTTCTCAATAATGCTGTAGTTTGGATGGTCTCCACTCGTCCGCTAACCTCCAAGTCCTCATGTCCCTTAAGTAATTCTTTAATTACTGTACCACAAGTACCAATCACAATTGGTATAATTGTCACCTTCATGTTCCATAGTTTTTTTCAATTCCCCACAAAGTCGAAGTACTTATCCTTCTTTTCAAATTCTTTCAGTTTTATTCTGTGGTCAGCCTGGACAGCAAAATCGACGATTTTGCAAATTTTCTTTTTTTTTTTTTTTTTTTTTTTGGTTGATTATTATTAAGTCTTGTCTTCTGGCCGATATTAGGTGATCTGTCTCAATGTCAAAGTCTTATTATTATCTCCTCTAGAGTTTTTCACATCTGTGTTAGCTGATGGTTTTTCACTGTTGTTTGTGTGACAGCAAGTCTCCTCAAGTCTCCAGGACTCGTCTCAGTATTCTGGCCGTCCTCAGCAATGCTGTCGTTTGGATAGTCTCTACCCGTCCGCCAACTTCCAAGTCCTCCAGATTATTACTATTATTATTATTATTATTATTACTTACTCCTTTGATATTTTTTCCACCAGCGTACGCTGACGATCTTCCACTGGTGTTTGAGTGAGAGCAAGTCTCTTCAAGTCTCCAGGACACTTCTCCGTATTCTGGATGATCTTAATAATGCTGTAACTTGGATGGTTTCAACTCGGCCTCTTATTTCCAAGTTCTCTCGTTCCTGTACCAAACATTTGGTGACTGTACCGAGTGGAACCAATTACAATTCGTATCACCGTCACCTTCATGTATGATCGCGTTTTCAGTTCTCTAGCAAGGTCGAGGTACTCCATATTATTCTAGCTGATACCAACAATGCCGTTATCTATACGAAGTCGATTCTTCACTGATTTTCACCTCTCTCAATCTTTTAAGCGAGTCGATTACAATAGATTTCATCATCACTCCGACTATTATTGTTATCATTTTTCTTATTATTTCAAATTGAGACCTTACAGGGGATTGTATTGTTACGATCGGCTCGAAAACTGAGAAGTATCCTGAAGACCAGAGGACTGACGCAGTTACTTCGACTCCAGAGAATTTTCATCAGTTTAAACTAGTATGGACAATTTGCCAAATGTGAAATAATAATAATAATAATAATAATAATAATAATAATAATAATAATAATAATAATAATAATAAGTATATGAGGGCATGAACGATTCTAACTAGTATCCTCGTCTTTGTTATTTTTATCGCACTTATTATCTGGTAAGAAAGAAGATTCATTATTCAAGATGATAGAAAATGTCTTGTTAGAAAAAGACGACCGGACATTGGCAACTTAACCGGACATTTGCATAATGGTTAGAGTGTTCGCCAATGGCCCGGGGGACCTCGGTACAATCACAGGTCGAGTTATACCAAAAACTCAAAAAATAGTATTTAATGCTACCTTGCTTAACACTCAGCATTATAAGGTAAGGATCAAGGGTAAAGTGGAGCATTCCAGGGAAAGGAGTAGCGGCTTCCCCTACACCTTAGTTTAGTAGCTATTGAAAAGGGAGTCGCCAACTTTACTTATGTATATAGGAAGAAATGCTAAAATGTTTTATCAAAATTATTTTAGTGTGTGAAATAATTATGATGGATAAATTTTGATTCAATTAGATGTCTTCATCAGGGATTGCAGGTTTTACTCTGTGAAAACAACAATTAATACTGGTTGAAGCGTTCGGGCAAAGTCTAACAAAGGCAGACTTGAGGCTTCAGCTTTAGCTGGGCCACCATCGGGTGGGCGAGCAGAATCATAGTCCGGCAGGGCTCATGACCTTCCCTTCCCTTCCCCTAAACCCCCACTATAATCGACCTTCGTGTCATTGACATTGTGTCAAGTCCTGTCTGGTGGAAGGCAGTGACAAATACCTGGTTGATATGTTGAAATTGCGTCATGTCATGCGATGATACTTTTCTGAAAAGTAAATGTCGTTTTGTGGTTTGAGATACGGATTTGTGACGTTATATTGATTTGAATTTCCACTAAAGATTACCTCCCCTTTCTGTAAACATTTAAAATTATAAAATGTCGGCATTTTATCATTGTTTTATAGAATTCTTGGAAGTGTTTACAATGCCTTTATAGCCATTATTATCAGATTCACTTTTCTCCAAATCTATATGGCCCAGTCAGAATACACCGACTACTTCTCTTCAGAGAGGTAAATCTCCCCAAACGAGTGTCCTAAACAATTTGATGGTAAGGCCTTAGTAATGCAGGCGTTTTGGCAATACGGAGTACCCCTTCATTGCCATCGCTTTCAGGTCCACTTCCCCGGAGTGGTAGCACCTGATAGGGTCCCATCTCTTGGTAAAATAGAAGTAAATAGTGTAATTACGCAAAACTTATTTTTGAAATTAACTGTTATTACATTTAACTACGTGTTAAAACTGCGTACTAATGTTAAACTGAATTTTTTGAAAGAGAACTGATTTGTCATTTAACTGTGTTAAACAAAAATGTATTCTAATACTAAACTGAATTGTTTAAAATAGAATTATTTTTGACATTTAAACTGCGTACTTATTGTGATAGCAACCCTGCCGGCCGAGTGACCCCCACTATATCAGCTTCTTTAAAACAAACTACTCATGGCCAGTGATTCATCTAGTGGTTTCCGACCAGGGGTATTACACATTTCTTTACGGTCACACGAAACACAACCAAGAGGGTGGAGGAAAAGAACAAACGAACAAACACCTTCAAGAGCAAGAAGGGGAAGTATATGTGACACTTTTGTGCAGCTCTCTGTGTATTTGCAGGCTATTGCCGCCGTGTATTTTGCGCGAAACCTCTACAAGGTCACTAACAATGCTGACATCTTCTCGCGTTGGTTAACCCGGCCTCTGTAGGTCACCAGGTCTTAGCAGTCTTCTGTTGGCTCTGTTCTCTGCCCTACCTTCATCTTCTTACTGCCTCATTCTGCCGACTGTATCCTTCCCTGGACTGCTATCTCAAGCCGACTGTTATCTTCTGCCTTGCTTTGTCAACTGTCTCTCTCTGTCTTCTCCGGGACCTTCCTATCCTCCTCCACTTCCTGTCCCACGGGAGACCTCGCTCTCAGGCCCTTTGTGTAGGTTTCACGCCAAAATAGACAAAGAGATCGTCTGAGAGTCGCCGACACAAACGGAAATGAATTGCTACGCATTGTGTCACATTATGCTAAACTGATTTTTTTTTAAATAGAGCTTTTTTGATATTTAACAGTTAACATTTTTATTCTTATACTAAGCTGAATTGCTTGCAACAGACCAGTTTTTTACATTTAAACTTTGTACTTATGCTTAACTTAATTGTTTGAAATAGACGTTTTGACATTTACCAGTGTGTATGAAAAAAAAAAAATTATACTAGACTGAATTGTTTGAAACTTTCATCAATATGACTTTATTCGGCGTTAAATGACATGAAAATTGTTGGTACGCAGGAAAACAAAACAACCAAAAAATTGGAGATGTTCTGTTAGTCTTATGTACGGGTCAAATAGATTTCTATATCTTTGTGCAGAAATTGTTTTTCAAATAGAAATGGTTTCTTGAAACCATTTGTCTATTTACAAACAAATGATGTAATAGAAATAATTTCCTGAAACAATTTATGTACAATCAAATGATAATCAAAATGAAATCGTTTCTTAAAACAATTTTCTATGTGAAAACTCACGATCATCAAATAGAAATAGTTTCTTGATACAATTTATCTATTTACAAATAAATGATTATCAAATAGAAATTATCACCATGTTGCGCCATCAGCACGGATATCCCTGACCCTTTCTCGCCACCTCTCCCTATCTTTCATCGCTTCCGGTTGGTCTTCCGGGCTACATCCTGTATCGGCACAGAGTTGTTGTTTTTAGGTTCTAGCTTGTCGTCCTGCCTTTGCTCGTCCATGTGAAGGGGTCCACTGGAGTACGTGATTTTTGAGTTTGTCCCTACTTCTCCAGCAATCAAATAGAAATAGTTTCTTTAAACCATATAATTGGTTATTAATAATATTACCTACAAATACTTGATACTACGCTAATGTCTGGTAGTGTTCAAAAATAGCCCGGGAGACCTGGGTTCAACCCCAGGTCAAATCATACCAAAGACTCAAAAAATGGTACTTGATGTTACTTTTCTTATAACTCAGCATTATAAGGTAAGGATCTAGGTAAAGTGGAGCAAATCCAGGGAAAGGGGTAGCGCTCTTCACTACCCCTTGATGTAGTAGCTATCGAAAAGGGAGCCTTTGGGTCACCCTCAACTAAGGTCACCAACGCTAATGTGAGTAAGTTTTTAGTATTAAAGAGGAATATTTTTGATCATATAACTGTGCAAGCAAATCATGGTGATTAAATTAGAATAGAGTCTTTAAACAATAAAAATAGTTGGCGACTGTAGTCGAGGGCGACCAGAAGGTTCCTTTTTTAATAGCTACTAAACCGAGGTGTAGGGGAGGGTTCTACTCCTTTCCCTGGATTGTTCCATTTTACCCTTGAGACGTACCTTATATTGCTGAGTGTTAAGCAAGGAGGTATCAAGTACCATTTTTAAAGTCTTTGGTATGACACGACCTGGGATTGAAACCAGGTCTCCCAGACCATTTACGAACACTCTACCCACAAGGCCAAAACAATATAATTGTGGATAAATTATTAGAATTTGTCTAAATTTCAGAGATAATGCTTGATACGAGAACCTTTATCAGTTATATTAAATGGAATATTGTCTCACCTCTAATACTATATTCACCACGTTTCGACCGATGTATCTTTCTGCTTTCTTCAGGGGTTCTTGTCGAATTCGGACATTGGCCCAAACATTTTATTTTATCCAATTGTTCAGAATCCGTTAACCATGACTGTGTACATTAAGTATGTATTCCTGCTTATTTACCTGAAGTTGGGATTGAACCTGCAACCTCCAGATGATGTCACTTAGAAGCAATTTTTACCAAATGCCTATATTCATTGTGCTATATGCCCAGCTGACAATTTTGTGTGAATCGTGCTATGTAGTAATAAGAGGTATCTCATACGTTGATAAAAACATTAGGTATAAACTTAATGCCTTCATCAAAATATGAGATACTCTCATTAATTCAATGTACGATGTCTTACTTTAGCTCATATAACATTTTTTTTCGCAAAGAACCTTATAGATAATTAGTTCCCAAATCGCATTCAATACTATACTTAGTCTGCTCAAAAAGCCACAATATCTCCACATATACACTGGTTCTTTTAAGACCTTTTATTCTCCTCC
>CAUZXS010006235.1:52500-94798 GCA_963585895.1 Sepioteuthis lessoniana | reverse complement strand
CACACACACATATATATATATATATATATATATTATATATATATATATAACCTTTGTATCTGTGTCTCAATTTTGCTCAAAGATATATATCCATAAATTATTCTCTCTCTCTCTCTCTCTCTCTCTCTCTCTCTATCTATCTATCTATCTCTTTCTCTCTCTCGTGTGCGCGCTCTCATCGAGTTTTCAATCCTAACTGCCATCCCTGAAAGGGATTCCGACAAGGCATAAGATGGCGTATGTATTCTTGAAGAAGACGAACTTGATCACCTCAACTCATATCATTTTCCCTTGTACATGGTGGCTGATGTTCGAGGCGAGAAACCGCCAATCAGCATCTTCTTCAAACCCCAGTCCCTACCCTTTACTCCATGAGTGCATTGTGTCTATCAAAGATTAATACATTTCCAGAACAGCGTTCATTTTTCTTCTTTGTCTCGCAGCTTTCACATCAAAATCCAGAAATGTAGTCAGCCAAGAAAGGTTGCATTTGTCGTTGCTCGCTAATGGCCGAACGCTGCACATTTCCATTAGACCTACATCATTTATTTTCTCGTTTTTTAGGTTTGTGGGTGGGATCAAAATCAGTAAAGGTAGCGCAGGGAAGAGGAAAGAGATGAGGGTTTGAGCTCTTCTGCCGGGGCAATCGCCATTGTGTCATATTGCTAGAGCTGCGTGCCCACTGTGGCTATCCAAATACTCGTTAGACAGGTCGTTTCGTTACGGGATAAAAAGGAATTAGGGACGGATTAGTAAGGGTGAAAATGAGAAGGGTCATTTTTGATTTGGAGGGAAAGTGTGCGGTCGGCTATGGAGGAACAGAAAGAAAGAAAAAAAGATGAGATGTCCAAGGAAAGAAAGAGAAAATAAATTGAATCGAACAACAACAAAAAAAATGAGATAGAAGAAAGATAATAAGTTAAATCGACAAAGGAAGGGGAACGAAATTCCAGTGCAGATAAAGAGAGAAAAATGCCTCAAGTAAACGCAACATGAAAAAATGGATTCATAACAACCCGTAGAATCTGATTGATTGAGTGGTTGGCTGGATTTTGTGACATATAAACCCTTGTGTGTTATTTTAATGCCAAATACTATATATATATAAATATATATATATTATAAAATTGAAAGAAAAAATATAGACCAGAAACGATTTTATAATGAAACCACAAATTTGAATTTTTTCTTTCAATTTTGTGGTTTCATTATAAAATTATTTCGGGTCAATGGTGACCCTCTTCAAATGGAGAAAGAAAAACAGTCATGTATTTGAATATAATTTTGGCAAAAGAGTGACGTGATTATGACACAAAACAACCTGATGGTAAGGCTCCCGTATTGCTGGAGCTTTGGTGAAGACTGAGTACCCCTTTATTGCCTTCGCTTCCAGTTCCACGCTGATAGGATCTATTGGCATAATGAGTAGAGTGTTCGCCTATGGTTCGGAAGACCGGGTTCAATCCCAGCTCGAGTCATATCAAAGACTGAAAAAATAGTACTTGATGCTGCCTTGCTTAACACTCAGCATTATAAGGCAAAAATCAAGGGTAAAATGGAGCAATCCAGGGAGTGGCGTAGCGTCGTCCCCAACTCCTCGGTATAGTAGCTATTAAAAAAGGAGTTTTCAGGTCACTCTCGACTAAGGTCGCCAACTTTACTCACTTTTACTTACTAAACTGAATTGTTTGAAATAGAACTATTTATACATTTAATTGTGTGTAAGCAAATGACTGAATACTTCGTTGACATGCTAATCTGAGTTGTTAGAAATAAAACTGTTTGATAATTTAACAGTGTGTAAACAAGTAATCGATGCTTAATTAAATGTTTAGTGGTATATAGCAATACTTGAAAATATTAAACTGTGTGCAAACAAATGATCAATCGTAAATAGAAATAAGCGAAGCCCTTTAACCGAAAAAAATAAGACGAGGCTCGTTTAAAAATGTTATCTGCAAAATGTGTTCAGAAATCATATATTTGATATATATGTATAAAAAGGATTTGGCATTAAATAACCAACAATGTTTGATATGCCATAAAACCAAACCAAATCCTCTATATTTAATACATATATATAAAGAGGATTTGGCATTAAATAACCAACAATGTTTGATATGCCATAAAACGAAACCAAATCAAACCAAAACCAAATGATTAACAATTGATTTATACTATTATTTGTACTAATTATCATTGATTAATTATATTGTTATTCCTACCATCGCCAATGATCTGGGAGACCGGTGTTCAATCCCAGGTCGAGTCAAACTAACGACTCAAAAAATGGTACTTGATGCCGCCTTGCCTGGCACTCGGTAATCTAAGGTAATGATTAGGGGTAAAGTGGAGCAATCCAGGGAAAGAGGTAATGCCCCTCCCCAACACATTGGTGTAGTAACTATTGAAAAGGGCGCCTTCGGGTCACCCTCGACTGAGGTCGCCAACTTTATTTATTATACAGGGTGCCACAGAAATACCACCCACTTTTTAAATCCACACATTGGAGGTGCAATTTGGCAACTGGGGATGGTAGCTCCATCTAGCTAATGTATTATCATTATTGGTTTTTGTTGGGTTTTTTTTTTTTTGTTTTTGTGATTTTTTTTTTTTTTTTTTTTCAGATTTGATCCGCTATGGTCATAGCTTGAACCGGACAAGTATTCAAAGGTTGACCAAAGAAAACAAGAAGCATGTCTAACGTTATTTTTGCCACGTTTGTCAAATAGCATCTTTAATTTTTCTATGTGGTTTTCTTTAATCAATGAACCTGTTCTGGAATTTTCAAACCGTAGAAATATTGATTTTCTAACCGGAACAACATAACTCCATAAAAGCATAAAATGTGTACAAAAACCTCTTTGTGTAGAACTTAAAGATTCTTTACAAAAAGATTTCAACTGCAAACGCACGCTGTGCATCGGTCAAAGCCATGATCTTAACAGAGCTAACCCGAAAAAAAAAGATATCAGCTTGTTAGAGCTACTATTACCACTTGCCTAAGCACACCTGCATCCCTCAGGTATCAGTTTAAAATGGAAAAAGTATTTTTGTTGAACTTTGTACTCTTATTTATTTATTCACTTATTTATCTATCTATTCTATTACTCCTGGAGAGATTTTTTATATCAGCGTTGGCTAATGATTTTCACTCTAGTCTGATTCTCCAGGACTTTTCTCAGTATTCTAGTCGATCTTCATAATGTTGTAGTCTGGATGGTTTCGGCTCGTCCTTCAATTTCCTACTTTTCCAGCCCTCTTACGAAGCCTCTGGGAACCGTTCCAGGTGTGCCAATTATAATTGGCATCACCATCACCTTCATATTCCAGAACTTTTTTCAGTTCTCTGGCGGGAATCTAAGTACTTGTTTCTCTTTTAGTTTTCTTTAATGTTCATCCAGCTGTTCACCGACACGGCAATAACCACTATTCCTATCCGAGGTCGCGGTAAATCACCTGAAGAAAGCCAGAGGTGAAATTTGGCCGAAACGTAGTGAAAGAAGAAACAACACAAAAAAACTACCAAGATGAGGACGAAAAGTCCGCAATAAATAAAAATTAATTCTCAGATTAAGAAGCCTCATCTCAAAATGATTCCAATTAAAGACTATTATAATACGGTATGTCCTTTAATGTTTTTTTGTTGATTATCTCAAGGTTTGGTATTCTGGCTAGGATTAGGAAATCTGTTTTTATCTCAAAATCCCAGAGAAATTTGTGCGTCTTATTCTCCGGAAAGTATTCTGGTTTGTGTATGTGCTATTTGGTAGTACGGTCAGATTCTAATTTCTGACGTTATTCACAGTGGATCGCCTTTCCCAGTGAATCGTTTCTAGTCTTGTACTCTTTTTGCGTTAATTTTCTTCATTCGCTTATAATGTTATTAATGGTTTCGTCTCGCCATTTAAACTACATTTGATATTCTTTGGTATCTTATCTATTTTCGCTTTAACATAGTTGGTCTTATGGTGTTGTTTTGTGCTGCCATTAGAAAAGATTGAGTTTCTTTCATTAGGTTTCCCTTTATCAACCATATTCATGTAAAATTTCGTCAGTTTGTCGCTTGAAATATCCATACAGTTGTTTTTCTTATAATTTTTGTTTCCTTGTTATTATTGTTCTGTTGATCTTTATTTTGTCAGTGCTGTTTCTGGTCGTTGTAATTAGTTTCTTTTTGTTCTTTTTAACTTACTCTTCCAGTTTATTATTATTATTATTATTATTATTATTATTATTAGCGAAAATGGGTGCCCTCTGGGTGCAAGTATTTAGGTTTTAATGCCATAGATTTTAAGGCCGTAAAATATTATATATTTAAGTTTTATATTGATATATATATATATATATATATATATATATATATATATATATATATATATATATAACTAAAACATAATGATATGAATATATATATATATATAAATATGTTTATATATTTATATTTAAGCTTTATATTTATATTATATATTTAAGTTTGAATGTCATGAATTTTAATACCATAAAATATAATATAAAATTAAAAACTAATGATATAAAAAAATTCACTTATTCTTTTTTATTTTCTATGAATTGATTTCTTAATAATATATCAATTATTAAATATTACATTAAACTTATTTTTTAACAGAGAAGGCATTAACTAATCTTTTTACTTAGGTGCAGCACAAGAACGTTTTAATTTCGGTGCGAAACAGTGGAAGTATGATCGAAAATTAAACTGCTTGGATGAAAACTCTACTCATCATTCTTGTTTGTTTGTTTAATGGCGTATCAACCTTCTTGAGTTATTTAATGCCAAATTCATCCTCCAAGAAGAACAGTAGTGGTACTTTTTAACACATAGCTGGGAGGATAAGGGGGATTCCTACCTTTCCCCAAGGATATTTGTCCGAAAGTGAACGTAATAGCGCGACTGGAGTTCGAACACGCTTACTAAGAGTCCATAGTCCAGCTTTTTAACCATTATAGCACGTGAACACACCCCTGATCAATCTTCATTTTCATTGTTCATTTTTTCGAATTTAACAATTTTACTAGAGTAAAAGATAAAAGGGTTTTTTTTTTTGTTTTTTGTTGATAGATTTCTTTTAAAATCTATTGACGAGACTTTCGCTCATATTTATTGAAATGAAACCTAACAATTAAAAACCAATAATACCAAGCAAATATTTGTTGAAATCAAATTTATAAGGCTAATAACTTTCGGATGAAGTCCATGTGGAATAATGGCTAAAGTGCTGGACTGCAGCCACAAACTAAACGAATTCGAACTCCTGTCACGCTATTACATTCACTTTTAGACTAATACCCCTGGGAAAGGTATGAACCCCTGTATCCTCCCAGCTATAGGTTAAACATTACCATCACAGTTCATTTACAAGGATACCTTTGGCATTAAACAACTCACAAAAGATAATATTTGGGGCTGCAAAAACACCTCTGCAGAGGGATAAGAATCCACCCAACGAATGTCCTAGATATAACACTAAACAGTCTGATGGTGAGGTTCCAGTAATGCTGGGGCATTGGAGAATGCGGAGCACCCCTTAATGGCCATTGCTCTCAGGTCCACTCTGGCTAGACGTAGTAGCACCTGATAGGGCCCTATCTATGGGTTAAATAGAACTAACGGCATACTTATGCTAAACTGAATTGTTTGACTAAACTGAATAGCTTGAAATAGAAATGTTTTGGACAATTAAACCGTACTTACATTTAAACTGCATACTTATGCTAAACTGAAACCGTACTTACATTTAAATTGCGTGCTTATGCAAAACTGAATTATTTGAAATGGAACTGTTTTTTTTACATTTTAACTGTATTTAAACCAAACTGATTTATTTAATATAGAACTGTTTTGACATTTAACTGTGTGTAAACAAAATCTGTACTTATACTAAACTGAATTAGCTAAATTAGATCTGCTCGACTAAACTGAAAAGCTTGAAATAGTAATGTTTTTTCACGATTAAACTCTGCTTACATTTAAACTACCTAGCTTACGCTAAACTGAATTCTTTGAAATAGAACTGATTATTTACATAAAAATGAATTTGGTGTTAAATAACCTACAAAGGTTGAAATGCCATTAAACCCAAGCAACCAACCCAGCAAAGGATGATATGGCATTAAACAAAGAAACCAAATAAACTTCCCACTGTAAATTGCACTTTGGTGGTATCTGTATAAATAGATTGGCATCTTATTAATATAGAGATTTGATCAACAGTATCAATAATACAAGTACGTTTTTGTAATGACTTAGATTTAAATAAAATAGTAGAGAATGCGACGTAACTTTAGAGAAGTGTAACGTTAGCTAGTGATGTAGTTTAAATTGAAAGGACAGGTATATAAAGCACTAGTTATAAGAATTAAGAAGAACTCCAGAGGAAATCAACATTCAAAAGCTTTGCGTTTATCTGGGCTTTATGAATTATTCCAACGCTCCCATTCACAAGTCGAAAATGCGAAACTCTCATCTCAAAGGCAAAACATATAAACATATGGCTGTGTTGGTACTAATATAGAGTCACATCACTTGATCTTTTACGAAATGCTCGAATATAAAGATAGATGTAAACTCCACAAGAATGATGCCGTACTGGTTTGAACAAATCCTAGAAACAGTATTCCAGAAAATAGAGTGTTACAAACTTGCCAAGTAAGACGAGAAAAACATTTTGGCATTGCTGGTGAAGTAAGGACTACCTCACATGCAACTTTCTCGCAGGGACTCCTTCACATGGACACAGCAGTGTGTGCCAACTTGTAAAAACAATTTCATCGGCTTTGTGCTAACTCAGAGTGCCATCTAGAGGACTTAACAAGAGCAATAACCGATAGGGATTTTTGACGAGATAGAATCAAGAGAAGTCGTGCAGTCAACATGCCTTGATGATATATATATATATATATATATATATATATATATATATATATATATATATATATATATATATATATAAGTATTATTCGGTCCAGTTCAACCGGAGTTGGGATTAATTCCATCAGGACAAGAAAACTATTCAAGAGTGAACATTTAAATTTTCCTGGTAAAGAGCTCAATGTAACAGACATTACAGAGCAATAATTTCATTAAGAAAAAAACACAAACCGGACACATTAGGATTCTAAATTTTTTTTTTTTTTCGTGTTTTTTGATCTTATAAAAAACACGTAACAGGATGGAAATAAATTTATAATCCTAATGTAACCGGTTTGTGTTTTTTTCCTAATGAAATATATATATATATATATATATATATATATGTGTGTATATATATATATATATATCCAGTTAGGGTCAAAAGACATTGGGTGTGTATTATTTTTTTAATAGAATATATGAGGAATATCATATAAATCTATGTGAGTGCTCAATGTATGGCTATTGATAGTCCCTTATTATTTGCTGGGATATAACAAAATTCACATTCAGAGCGTATATAGTGCAATTTGATGGAAACTCAAAACTTGGTTGAGTTTCCATCAAATTGCACAATATATATATATATATATATATATATATTCATTGTGTTCGGTCACTTACATCCCATCTCACAAATTATCCAAGTAAGATTAACAAACCATGTTGCAACTGCTGGGGAATTAAAAACGAACTCATAAGTAACCTTATCTAATAGTTTCTTTCACTTGGACACACCAGTGTTAGATGACCATCAAAAACTTATTTCCATCAACTCTGTGTCGACACTGGACACGGTCTTGAGGATTTACCAAGAACGATGGCCAGTAGAGACGGAAGTTGGTAGAGGCAAGGAAGTTTGTACTCTCAGCAAGCTTTGATAATGATGATGATAGTAATGATATATGTCTGTCTACGCGTCTGTGTCTTTTCTCAGTATACATATGACTGTATGATTATTCTTTACTTGCAAATAATATAGGCCACCATAAGTACTTGTGTCTTTTTCAGAAAAAAAGCTCTGTATTAACTTAACACTAACTTACGGATGGAATTCGTCAACATGTGAATGTTTATAAACGTTTATCTGCGCATGCGTGGCCACACAACACATGCGCCTTTCCATTATTCTTGATTACCTGATTTGCATACATCGGCGTTAGCAGACAATTGGAATGTCCACGTGACCGCCTACGTCATTGTCCATCCGTGTAAGCGTGATTCAGCATACATTGTCTCGTCAACAAATTAATACCAGACTATCCACAGTTCGTGTCATTGCGTATTGTCAGCGTTGCATTTCCCCGCCATCTTTTAACCGCTTCTTTTCAATCCTGGCACTAATTATTTGATCAAATGTTGAGAATCGAATTTTTTAAGAACTAAAAATAAGTCGAGCAGAGACAATGTCAAATCTAAAAAGAAAAAAGGCTGCCGGCTGAAATTTGACAACTTCATGTTAAATGACAGAAGTTTTAAGCGAAATTTAAAAAGACGGCGCTCATAGTTAAAATCTGGTGGTAACGTTAAAAAAAAAAGACGGGGTAAATGTTTGAAAAAGAGACAGGGATTAAATTTTAAAAAACCCCAATTTTAGAGAAGTAAAGCCAAACATTAAAAAAGAGGTTTAACACCAATTAAAAATATGAGAAGATATTCAAAAGAATGTTAAACATTAAAAATAGAGAATAAATACTGGAAACAGATACAATATTTTAAGGAAAAAGACGCAAAACGTTGAATCAGTCTCTACATTTTAAAGAAACAAACTAAACATTAAAATCAGAGAGAACATAAAAACACGCAAGGCTTTAAAAGCAAATGCTTAATTTTAAAGAAACAGACAAAACGTTAAAATCAAGAACTAAATTTTAAAAAAAATAGATGCTAAACAGTAAAATCTGACATTAAACATAAAAAAAAACGTACTAAACAGTAAATTCAGATACCATTTTTAAAACAGAGTCTATTCAAAATAGAGATTAAATTTCAGAGAAACATAGGCTAAACATGAAAATCAAACACTAAATTTTAAAGAAGTAGACGCTAAACGCTGAAAACAGTGACCAAATTTTGAAGCATCTGATGCTAAATGCTATAATTAGACGATAGCATTACATAAACAATGGTTAAAAGTTTAAAAAAAAAAAGGAAAAAAAAACGCTGAATGTTAAAAAAAGATTGACTTTTTTTATACTAAGACATTCAAAAACAAGCAAAATATTAAAAGCAGAAGGTAAATGCAAAAATCAACGATTAAATTCGAAAGAAGCTGAGGTCAAAGGCTAAAATCAAAAACTAAGCTCAAAAGAATCCGAGTTTAGGCACTAAAATATTCGCTTTTCAAAGTATAAATTTACCAATTTAGAATCATTGAACTGTATATAGCGGAAGACTATAATTGTTAAACTGAATTCGGCATAAAATGGCTCAAACCTAAGTCAGTAAAGTAAAGTTGGCGACCGTAGTCGAGGGCGACCAGAAAGCTTCCTTTTCAATAGCTATTACACCAGGGGAGGGCACTATTCCTTTCCCTGGATTGCTCCACTTTACCCTTGATACGTACCTTATATTGCTGAGTGTTAACCAAGGAGATATCAAGTACCATTTTTAAAGTCTTTGGTATGACGCAACCTGTGATTGAACCCAGGTCTAACGGACCATTGGCGAACACTCTACCCACTAGTCCAATGAGCTGATTAAAAGGAATAGGATGTTGTAAGGGGTAGGATGCTGGAAAACTAACCAAGCAACCATTTCCAAAAACATAAATGAGAAATGTATACAAACTGCGTTCAGCCGATCCTTGGATTCAGTTCACCCATTCCATTCTTCATGCCATCGACCGTTAGACCAACATATCTCCCAGCGTGAGAAACTTCGTTTCAATTTCGTCATATACAAAGATACAAGGGTTACATTGAACTCCCAACAATCTATAGGTTAAGGCTTTTCAATTCACCCGTATGATGAGCAGGTTATTCTGATGACAGATAATTGGGGGAGTCCTCCCCTCGTCCGACTTCAAGGATTTTCCAGGTTTCAGAAGACATAATATGATCACATTTGATCATTCTTCCCCGGTTCCGTTAGCTTTTTGCTTACTTCTTGATTACCGTTCTCACCTCTGTCTACAAAACATATGTTCTCCCAGTTTTCAAGGAACGGCGCAAAGTACGTCGTTGTGGCAAATTGTATTACTTCCTATCATAATTATATTTCTTTTCGCTCATCGATCTCTTTTATTTTGTATCTTTCTTTTTTCTGCTTTGTTTTATTTTTTCTATTTTCATTTTTTATTCATTCATTTATATATATATATATTTTTTTCATTTCTATTCTTCCATATTGTATTTCCGGTAGAATCCGATAAATGACGATAAGGAGTCGTTTTTAATTTCAACCAATAACACCATGGCTTTTCTCATTTATCCAGACTCACCAGATATTTGCAATCAACCCTATCAGTGTTCAATCAACAAGAACAGATGTTTCATTGACATCGATATACGCCTCACTGATTATTATTATTATTATTATTATTATTATTATTATTATTAATGACAATATTATTCGATCTTGGATATTTCCATCTTTGATAATTTTGGTGACTACCATTAGCATTAGTACTAACATTATTATCATATTTTATCGTAATATTTATCTTTCTTCTTCTTCTTCTTCTTCTTCTTCTTCTTAGTCTTCTTCGTTTTTTCTTCGTTATCTTCATCTACTTAGACTTTCTTTGTCTTCATCGTCGTGTTTTATTATTATTATTATTATTATTATTATTATTATTATTATTATTATTTGCAAGTTTTCACATCTGTTTAAACTAGTGGCTTTTTATTGAAGTCTGAGCGACTGCAAGTTTTTTTTTTCGGATCTCCAGCACTCTTCAAAATATCTAAGCCTATTTTAGCCATGCTGTGGTCTGGATAGTCTCGAATCTTCCCGTGATCTCCAGTGCCCCCAGTCTATTCCCCAGGTCTTTGGAGATCGTTCTGTTTCCACCAACTATAATTGATAATTGGGACCTTCTCGATCCACTGCTTTTTTTTTTAGGTCTCTGACAAGATATTTGTGTTTGTCAGTCTTTTCGTTTTCTTTTTTCACTTAATAGTCTGCGGGAACGGCAAAATCCACTTGTTGAGAAGATCTTTTCTTTTTTTAATTAGTTCACGCTATACGAGTTTATCACATTGTTATTTCACTCCTTGCGAGCTTATCACACCAGCGTGGGTTTACAGTGTTTCACTGGAATCTTAGAGAAAGCAAGCCTCCTCTCAGTCTACTGGCCGATCTCAGTTATACAGTAGTCTGGATGGTCTCGATTCTTCCCCTAATTTTCAATTCTTCCAATCCTTTCTCCAAGCCCTTGGGGTCTATTTCAAGCGTATTACTACAATCCGTATATCGTTCACCCCACCCCTGTACCACAGCTCATTTTTTAAAATTGTCTAGCAAAAATAAAATATTTGTCTCTCTTTTGCTTCAGTGGTCCACCGGAAACGCAAAATCCACTAGACGGCAAGTTTTCTTTCCTTACTCATCAACACGAGGTCGAGTCTTGTGGTCGGATTATTATTATTATTATTATTATTATTATTATTACTTTCGTTTTTTGCAATCCGACAACTGGTATTTATCTAAGTAGTGTTTTCTAAATAGTTGATGTGTTGATTTTTTATATTAAATATTTTTTATATTAAATGTTTTATCTGGATAGTCTGTTTCGTTCAGATTAGGTTTTATAAGTATATTAAATACTGCTTGTTTGAATATTTCTATGGTATGTTTTCTAATTTTATCTGATTTAAGTCAGTTTCAGCTGCTTAGAATTATCATTTTGCTCTCTCTGTATATGTATTTATTATTATTTTACTCCTTGCGAGTTTTATGTACTGGTTGTTCACCAAGGCCTGAGTGACAGCAAGTCTTCTCCGCTCTCGAGGACTTTTCAAAGTTACAAAGTTTTCTAGCTGATCTTATTTGTGCTAAAGTCTGGATAATCTCGATTCTTTCTCTGATCCCAAGGACTCTTCGAAATATTCTAGCTGATTTTATTCGTGCTGAGGTCTGTATAATCTCGATTCTTCCACTGATCTCCAGTTCCTCCGGTTTCTTTTCCAGACTGATGGAGAGTATTTCAAGGCCACTAACTTATATTTGAAGTCGAAACCTTCATGTTCCACAGCTTTTTCAGCTTTTCAGCTCTCTGGCAGGGTTCAGGTATTTCTCTGTCTTTTCACTTTCTTTCCTTTTTATTCCGTGGTTTGCTGGAACGGTAAGATCTACAATATTATTTTTATTTTCTTCTACTTAATAAACATTTTTTTGTTTGGTTTGTTGGGTTTTATGGCATATCAACCTGTGTAGGTTATTTAACGCCAAATCCATTTTTATGAAAATAATCTGTTCTATTTAAAACAATTCAGTTTAGCATAAGTACACAGTTTGTCAAAAACATTTCTATTTCAAACTATTCTAGCAGTTATATGTACAAATCCAGTTAAGTGTAAATACAGTTTTAATGTCGAAAAACAGTTCTATTTCAAAAAATTCAGTTAAGCATAAGCACGCAGTTTAAAATAAACATTTGGTCTGGTCATCTAGATGGAATTTGGCATTTCGTTTGTATCTCAAAATCATAGAGAATTTTATACTTCTTATTTTCTAGGATGGATTCTGTTTTTTGCGTATGCCATATGGTTGTATGGTCACATTTTCTAAGGATCACCTGTCCCACCAAGGCATCCCTAGTATTTCACTCAATTTTTGCCAGGCTCTGTATTCGCTTATTATGTGATTAATCGTTTCATCTCTGTCACCACATAACCTACGTTTGCCATTCTGTTGAGTATTCGGTTTCTCATTTAAGCTTTTCTTTTCTTAGCCAAGTTTATGTTTTTCTCATGTGCATTCTCTCTAGATTGCCTGTTGAAGTATTCTTACTCTTGTTTTGATTATTGCTTTCTAGATTGTATTGTTCTACTGTTTTTACTAAAGTTATTTCTCTTGATATTTTTGTTCCTGGCTTCTATAATAAATATTCCTTTCCTCTTTTTGTTTATCATTATTATCTTTATGTCACTCATTTAAGAGTTTGTCACACCAGCGCTAGCTGATGGTTTCCCACAGGAGTCTGAGTGACAGCCACTCTCCTCATGTCACTGGGATTCTTCTTGGTATTCTGGCCGATCTCAACAATGCTGTAGTTTGGATGGTCTTAATCATCCTCTTATTTCTAAGACCGGAGTCCATGTAACAATCCTTTGATGACTGTACCGAGCGCATCAATAATATCTGGTATCACTGTCACCCTCATGTTCCATAGATTTTCCAATCCTCTTGCAAGGTGCTGGTATTTATCTTACTTTTTGCCTTTTTTCAGTTCTACCTTGCGGTCAACCGGAACAGCAATGTACACTATTCCACAGATTCTCTTTTTTTGTTGACTATCTCTAGGTCTGATCGTCTGGCCAAGATTAAATCATCCGTTTGTATCTAAAAATCCCAGAGAATTTTGTGCATCTCATTTTCTTGGACAGATTCTGGGTTGCATTTATACCATTTGTTCGTATTATTATTATTATTATTATTTTACTAATCGAGAGATTTATCCACCAGCGTTGGCTATCGGTCTTCTACTGGAGTCAGAGACATAGCAAGTCCCCTTCCGTCTCCTGGACTCTTCTCAGTATTCTAGTAGATCTTGAGTAAGTTGTAGTCTGAGTGGTCTCGATTTTTCTTCTGACTTCCAATTTTTCCAAGCGTGCCAATGACAATTGACATCATCGTCACCCTCACATTCAACAACTTTCTTAGTTCTCTGGCAAGGTCATTGTACCTGTATCTATTTTCTCTTTCTTAGATTTTCACTGTGTGGTCCACTGGGAAGGCAATGTCCACAATACATCAGATTTGCGTTTTTTCTCGTTTTTTTTCTATTTATTATTTCTAAATGAGTAACGGACCCGCGACCAAACGAGCTTTCGGGATAAACATTCCAAACTGAGTCCACTCCGTGAAACGATAATCGTTGCTCTACAAGCGCCTCTGAACTGCTCTAGATTACTCAATAACCATAACACTACGGTAGGAACCCAGTCTTTTTTTCCACTGGAATTATAACATAGACAATGATTATTAATGGCAGAGTTATTATTGAAAAGCCGTTGCTTTTAGGAGAGAGCGCGGTATTTTATGTTGATCTCTCTTCTTTGTACATCTGCAGAACAAAATGTAATTATTTTTCCTCTCAGATAGTTTATTCTACAACTAGGTTTCTCTACTTTTTATTATTTTTTTATTCGTAATTTTTCTTTCTTTCTTTCTTCTTCTTTATTCACTCTTAATAAATTTGTCTTTGTCCTATTTTTTTGCCGTGTTTACCGTTTGAAAAATTATATGTCGCGTTTTCCTATAGATGGAACGATAAAAGAGTCTCAGACGACAGACGCATCTCTTCTGTTTTTATTGTTCGGTTTTTCATGAGCTCCTAATCAGTACTTGGTGATTGTCGCCGGAGTTCGAATGACAGCAAGTCCTCTCAAATTTCTACCATTTATATCAGAATTCTCATTGATTGATTATTATTATAATTATTATCATTATTGCTATCATCAGTATTATTATTATTAAATTTCTTTCCGTTCCAACAATTCCTCACCGGCTTTTCATCCAAGACTTAGGTTGAGAGACGGTAGTGATTATACGTATTCAATCCATTTGTATGTTTATCGCCTCTTTTTGGGGTTATATTTTTCAGTCACAGGGACAGTTCTCAACTAAAGAGATGAGAAGTTACTCAAAGTGCAATTTCATATTGGCTGGAATTGCCAGGTATCTAGATAACGTGTTTATTTGTTCCTTTCTTGATCATTAGCTGGAATCACACTATTACAGGCACAGCGGTAATTTTAAGGTGCCAGATCTTTTTTTTTATATTTGTTGGTTTTTGTATTCACTTATTGTATTCTTGTACTGATATGTTGTAATCTGATAGAACTGATATATCAATTAAAAAGTAAGTTTTCTTTTAGAATCCTCAACCGCTATATCTGGTGTGTTGATCTTCGTTTTTCTTTCAGTGTGGATAGCAAAGTCCAAAGTATAGTAACTCCTTAGGTTTCTGCGATTGGTTTAGGTTGGTGTTTATGTTGTATTATTTTTTTTTAGTTCTTGCGAGTTTTTCACATCAGCGTTAACTAATGGCCCTTCTCTGAAATCACTGTGACTACAAATATTCTCAAGTCTCCAGGATCCTTTTCAGTATTCTAGCCGATCTTAAAAATGCTGTAGTCTGGATGGTCCCGATTCATTCTCCGATTTTTAATTCCTACAGTTTCTATTTTCCTAGCTTTTAGGGGTCATTCCAAGTGCGCCAATTGCAATTAGTATCACCGCCACCCTCATGTTCAACAACTTTATTTATTTCTCTGGCAAGGTCCAAGTATTTGTCTCTCTATTCCCTTTCTTTTTCGCTCTGTGTTCCGCTGGGATAGCCAAGTCCGCTATACTGCCGATTCTCTTTTTTTATTTGTTATCTCTAAGTCTGGCCTAAGTCTGACTGGGATTACATGATCTGTTTGTATCTCAGAATCCCAGAGAATTGTATGCTTCTCATTCGTTAGGACGGATTCTGGTTTGTTTACGAACAGTTTGGTAGTATGGTAAGATTTCAATTTCTTGCGCAATTCCTCGTAGATCACATTTCCCACTCAGTCATGTCTATTCTTAAACTCAGTTTGTTATATTTTGCAACATTCGCTTATTATGTGATTATTCACTTCGTCTCTATCACCACATAATGTGCACTTGCTATTCTTTTGTGTATTATCGATTTTGGCTTTAATATAATTGGTCCTTATGGCGTTGCTTTATGTTGATGTTAGAAGAGATTCAGTTTATCTTAAAGTTTCCCTCACGTAGCCATGTTCAGATTTTCCGGTGTGAGATTTCGTCAGTTTGTTGTATGAAATACAGTTGTTTTTCTTCTCATTTTTGTTTCCTAGATGATATTGTTGTTCTATTTATGCTGATGTTGTCAGTGGATGCTATTGGCAGCCGTAATTGGGCTTTCTTTGTTCTTTTTAATGTAATCATCGAGTCCTCGTATTGATGCATGCACGCAAACATCAATGCTGGCAAGTCCTCTTCTTCCTTTATTCTTGACACAGTCTGTTCATGTCTCGGTTGTAAAGCCTTGGGAATTGAAATCAACTTTCTTATCTTCTGGTTCATTTTTATAAGTTCTTCCCTTGTCCATTTTCAGAGTGGTCCCGTGTATTTTACAAAGGGGACCTTTTAAGTATTTATTCCTTTGGTGAGATTTCTGTTGAGCTTGGTTTCAGGAAGCTTTCACATTCGTCTAAGGTACTCTTTAGTTATTTTTCTTTCATCGTTTGTTTGATGGTATCCACTCCCAACATTCCCGAGTATTTATTATTCACTCCTTGAGAGTTTTTCGCACCAGTTTTAGCTGATGGGTTTTCCCTGGAGTTTGAGGGACAGCGAGTCTCCTCAAGTCTCCAGGACTCTTCACGGCATTCTGGCCGTTTTCAATAATGTTGTAGTTTAGATGGTCTCCACTCGTCCCCAAGCTTCCAAATCTTCCCTTTAGTTACTGTACCAAAAGCACTAATCACAACTGGTAAAATCGTCACCTTCATGTTCCATAGTTTTTTCAATTCTCTAGCAAGGTCGAGGTACTTATCCTTCTTTACACATTCTTTCAGTTTTATTTTGTGGTCAGCCAGGACAGCAAAGTCTAAAGTTTTGCAAGTTCTCTTTTTATTGTTGATTATTAAAAGAATATTATTATTATTATTATTATTATTATTATTATTTACCCCTTTAGAGTTTTTCACATCAGTGTTAGCTGATGGTTTTTCACTGGGGTTTGAGTGACAGGAAGTCTTCTCAAGTCTCCAGGACTCTTCTCAGTATTCTGGCCGTTCTCAATAATGCTTTCGTTTGTATAGTCTCCATTCGTCCGTCAACTTCCAAGTCTTCCAGTCCCTTTAGTAATCTTTTAGTTACTGTACCAAAAGCACGAATCACAATTGGTACGATCGTCAATTTCATATTCCACAGCTTTTTTCAATTCTCTAGCAAGGTCGAGGTACTTATCCTTCTTCTCACATTCTTTCAGTTTTATTCAGTGAGATTAGGTGATCCATGTGTATGTCAAAGTCCCATAGGAGTTTATGTATTATTTTCTAGGACAGGTGCTGGGTTGTGCATATACCATTTGTTTGTGTGGTCAAATCTAAATTTCTTTCACATATCCCTGTGGCTCACCTTGCCAACCCAGTTGTGTCTCGTCTTATACTCCTTCTGTGCTAATTTGCTGCATTCGATTATTATGTGATTGATCGTTTTGTCTTGTCACCGTATAGTCTACATTTGGTATTTTGTTGAGTCTTATTTATTCTTGCTTTGATATGATTGGTTCTTATGGCGTTGTTTTGTGCTGCTATTAGGAGAGATTCTGTTTCTCTCTTAAGGTTTCCTTTTCTTAGCCAAGTATTGTTATTATTATTATTATTATTATTATTTGGAGTTTTTTCACACCTGCTTTAGCAGGTAGGCTTTCACTGACGTCTGGGTGACAGCAAATCTCTCACAAGTCTCCAGGACTTGTAAGAGTATTCCAGCCGATCTCAACAATGAGATAGTCACGATCCTTCTTTCCATTTCTAACCATTCTAATTTTATTTTTAATCCTTTAGAGACTGTTCCACGTGCAACAACTGCAATTGATATCACTGTCACCCGCATATTCACTCTGTGGTCTGCTGGAACAGCAAAGTCAACTAGATAAGTTCCCCTTTTTTAACTTATTCTTTGTAAGATTATCATACCAGCATCAGCTGGAAATCTCTTCAGTGACAGCAAGTCTTCTCAAGTTTCCAGGACTCTTCTGAGTATTCTAGTGGTTCTAAAATTGTTGTCGTCAGGATGTTTTCCATTCTTCCTCTGATTTTTATTTTCAGTTGACTTTGAGGATTATTCCAAGCACTCAGTATTAACGTCTCGCTCATATTTCATGGATATTTCTTGTTCTTTGGCAAAATCTTAGTATCTGTTTATTATTTCGGTTTTTTTTTTTCTTTTTTGCTTGTCTGTTGTATACCCTTATGTAATTTGCCGTTTCTTCTGTCTCCACATGAACGACTCTTACTATTCTCTAGTATATTATTATTTATTATTATTATACTCCTTGCCAATTTTTCACACCAGCGTTTGCTGAAGATCTTTCACTAGAATCTGAGTGACCGGAAACTCCTCCGGTCTACAGGACTAATCTCAGTAATCAGGCCGATCTCAACAATGCTGTAGTCCGGTTGGTCTCGTTTCCCCTTCAAATTTTCAAATATCACAGCCTCCTTTCCAATCTTTGGGGATCGTTCCGAGTGCACTAATTACAATCAGTATCACCGTCACCTTCATATTCAGTGTCTTCTTAGTTCTCTGGCAATTTCCAAGTGTTATTATTATCATTATTATTACTACTTTTCTCAATAGCGTTGACCGATTGTTTCTCACTGGAGTTTGAATGATAGTAAATCTCTTCAAATCTCCAGGACTCTTCTCAGTATTCTGGCCGATCTCAATGATGCTGTAGTTTGGATGGACTCCATCCCTCCTTTTATTTCCAAGTCCTCCAGTCCTGAAACCAATTCTTTCGTGACTATACCAAGAACACCAATTACAATTGGTATAACCGTCACTTTCATGTTCTACAATTTTTTTCAATTCCTTAGCAAAGTCCTGGTACTTATCGTTCTTTTCGCTTTCTTTCAAATTTACTCTGCGGTCAACCGGGACAGCAAAGTCCACAATTCGGTAAGTTTTCTCTGTTTTGTTGATTATTAGAAGGTCTATTCGTTTGGCCGAGATTAGGTGATTCGTTTGTATCTCAAAATCCCAGAGGAGTTTGTGCGTCTCATTCTCCACGATAGATTCTGGGTTTTGCATACACCATTTCTTTGTATGGTCAAATTTCGATTTCTTGTTCAATTCCCAGTGAATCACCTTGTCCACCCAGTCGTGTTTAGTCTTATACTCTTTCTGGGCCAATTTGATTCATTCGCTTATTATGTGATTGATCGTTTCGTTTCTATCCTCACATTACCAACATTTGCTGTTTTGTTATATCTTATCAATTTTTGGTTCGATATGATTGATCCTTATGGCGTTGATTTGTGGTTACTTCACATACCCCATGCTACTTCCCATGGCTTCAGAGGATTAACTTGTGGGTAAAAAGACAACTCTTCCTTACATTACTTAAGTTTTAACTTAATTTATTTCGTTCACCGGAGATTTAGATGATTGGATTTATACCTGATATTCACTCTAGAGGTTTTTGGTGTTTTCCACTGGCAATTGAATAACTGCAAGCATCTTTAAATCAATATCACTCTCCTCAATATCCTCACTGATTTACTACAACTACCAGTGACGAATTTATCTTTTTACTTATTTATTCATCTAATTATTTATTCTTTGTATCATATTCTTTATTCATCTATCGATTATCTATCTATTAAATATGTATTTCTAATAATGTTCAAGTTTATCTTTAACATTTGTTTATTCAAATTAATATAAATCGCTCTGTCTAAAAAAGTAACTTAAATAATATTATCTTATGAAAATTAACTATACACTTTTTAATATCATCATGAATTTGGAGCAAGTCAACGAGCTTTATTTCTTTATTACTTTATATTTCAACATTATATAAAGAGACATACTTTGACTTCGAACATTGCTATCTACTTTTTCTTTTCATCTTTTAAATTTGCACATAATTTATTTCGCAAAAGTCACAGTGCACATCTTTACAGTACATTAGAAAATGAAACTCACTGATGCTAAAAATGTTTCTTTTTTAGATATATAGATTATGGATGACTGTAAAATATTAATTTAACTGTATTTTCTCTTTATTTATCATTCACATTATTTTTTTAAGTTACTTTACTTGAACTATTAGAGAATCTCGAATTCTAACGATCATTTCTATCGTTTTCTTCTTTACATTTTCTTCAAAATATTGGCATTTTTAATAGTAAGAGTAGTGGTGGTGGTGATAATGATGATGATAATAATAAAAAAGAAAAACTTACTGTTTTAATTTGTTCATATGTAAAAAAAATATATATTTATACGTGTTTCTGTATATTTTTGATTAACGGTCGAAGTAAAGTCAGCCTCTCTCGTATTTAAAAAAGTAAAGAATACGATTTTAAAAAAGCTATATGAAACGTAATTAGCCTGTCCGTAAATATAAATAAATAAAATATATTAAGAAACAAGAAAGACGCATAGCTAAACGGTCAGTCATTTTTCTTTTGAATTGGTGGAGTTCGGATACAAATCCAAAAGCAATTTGAGGAAAAATTGTTTAAAGACTGATAACAATAAGAAATCAGTAAAGAAAGAGTAGCATGAGACATAGGGATGTAAGATTAAAGCCCAAGAATTAGATTAAAATAAAGGGAGGACAGTTTTAATTGAGTTAAAACTTAGATATTTTAAAGACATAGGTGTATATATAAAAAAGGGAAATATATATATATATATATATATGTAGAGAGAGAGAGAGAGAGAGAGAGTGAGAGAGAGAGAGAGAGAAGGGCTATAACTTAATTGAAGGTTAATTGGTAAAGTAAGGTATGAAAATCAATCCACAAGTAGTGAATAAATCCAAAATTGGTTCTTGGACTTATACTCATTCTTAAATTTACAAATCCTAATTTGAGTTATGATATTCGCTTAAAAGCATAAATAATGAAATCTGAAATTTGATCCTGTGAAGCTGGGTAAAAACTAAAATTCCAAGACACTCGCTGTATTTGTATACAAGCCAATATCAACAGAAACCAAGGAAAGCAGCATGGTGGATATGAAGTAGGGTGGATGAGTCCAAAGACGATTCAACGACACGTTTCACCGGATACTGGGAAGAATAACTGCATAGGCCAATGGCCAGGATCAGATACTTCAGTCACAAAAGTACCACAATGCATCAATTGGGGAGACGTCTTTTCATAAGCATAAAAAGAGCCAATGAAATATTACCATGACTCAAATTCAAACCGAATGTCAAAACTGCATCGTTTGTCGCGTTCTGGCCCCAGTGTTTGAAGAATTTGCTACTGAGTTCAAACCCAAAGCAAACTTACTTTGATGCAAAAATATTGTTAACATAGTGACTTTAACATTAGGATTGTAAAAACAGTAAACCAGTTACCTGAGCAGCGAGCGTCTGCAGCCAACCATAATATAGACATATATATGCATACAAGAATATAGATACTACCACAGTAAACAAGAAATAAATTATCTCGATAATGAT
Source organism: Sepioteuthis lessoniana (assembly GCA_963585895.1). Lineage (NCBI taxonomy): Eukaryota > Metazoa > Mollusca > Cephalopoda > Myopsida > Loliginidae > Sepioteuthis > Sepioteuthis lessoniana. Next base: position 73,490 of record CAUZXS010006235.1, on the reverse strand, counting down.
AATGGATGGATGTTTAGCATCTGCATGGAAAAAACCAGTCAATTGTTTCATAGGATTAGTATGAATGCTTCTCACTCCTTGTGCCTTAAAGTCACAAAGTAGCATAGAAAGAATCCGACCGAGAATTATGTACGCTTAATTTAACGGCAACCCCAGCACAGCAGTCGACTTTTGCTATCGTTCCCCTGATATCAGGAACGAAACGAACATCACAAACGAATGACTTCTCCTTATACGGCACATTCCAAAACACAACGTTCTAATCATTGGTGGAGATATGAATGCTAATATAAGCAAAAACAGAAATAGTGAATTCTGCTTAGACAACCAGTCAAATAGAAATGTTGAGGATTTTTCACTATCATGCATAAATATTAAATTCTAAAAAAAAAATGAATTGAAGACTATCGACCTACAGTAATACAAATAATTCGAAGGCACAGCTAGATTATATATTTATAAGTAATAAGGGGATAAATAGCTCTGTGAACTGTGAGGCATGCTCCTTTTTTGAATGAGTGTCTTCCTGTCACAGAATCGTATCGGCAAAAATTCGCCTGAGTCTATACGACACAAATAGGTAAAGCTTCCCAATATGGCTGGTTCTCACTCAATAATAGTTATAATAGAAATCGATATACGAGAACTGTAAGAAACAAGTTTAATACTCTTCAGGATACATCTGAAAGACATACTACAAATGAGGTATATGAAAACTTTGTTAGCGTCCATATAGAAAAAGCAGCAGAGTGCAATTCGACAAAACCAAGAAGAAAGACAGCAGAAGTGGAAAGAACATTTCAAGAATCTGCTTGGAAATACTCCTAGAGTCACTCATAAACCTATCAAAATGGATTTTAACACCTAACTAGACGTCAAACTAGGTTAGTGTAAGGAGGAAGAGCATGATGCAATACTGAAAAAAATCATAAACAGAAAAGTTGCTCACCTTAATGAAATACTTCCTGAAGTATTGAAAATAAGAAAATTTGACGACAGAATTGTTCGATTATGCAACGCTATCTATAAACAAAACGCAATAGAGAAATGGACCAAAGGCTGCATCCTCCCCTTTCTGAAGAAAGATTTTCCTTGGGATCCCTAAGAATTACAGAAGTGTATATCGTACTGCTATAGCTGCTTTGTTTTTGGAGGTGCCCATGGCGTAATGGTTATCGTCGTAGGAAATGGACACGGCGACTCGAGTTCAAATCCTGGACGAGACTGTATGAATCCAATTATTCTCCCTCCAGCTATGGGTAAATAGTTGGGCAGACTAGTTCTTCAGCCTTGGTAAGGCAACTAGTCTTGGAGAAGGGAAACTCTGAATTCAAACCTGTTAAACTCCGCTTAAAAATTGACCTTGTGTCATATCCTGCCCAAGCGGAGGGGTTGGTGAATATGTAGAGCTACTTAGGTTTATAACACTTCCTGATATAGTTGCTCAGAGTATCCAACCTGAAATCGAGAAAATTCACGGGAAAAATTAATACATTTTTTGATAAATTGATCGACTTCCTCACAAATTCTGACTATTCGTCAATTCATTGAAAAAGTTGGTGCCAAAATCTCGAAATTATACTATTGTTCGTAGATTCCCTACACAGAGGTAAAATGAAGCACATCTTCTAACATGCTCTCTCCAAAGAAACTATAACTATTAAAATGATATTTTACAAAAACAAGAAAGCAATGGTTTGCTCATCTGATAGTGACACCGACTTCTTCGACATTGTTGCTGGAGTTTTAAAAGGAAATACATTAGCGCCTAATAATATGTTTTGACTACGTACTTCGAACGTCCTTAGATCTAATAAAAGAAATTTTTTTCACGCAAAAAAAAGTCAAGAAGCAGGCGATGTCCCACTAATAACACCTATAATAGAAGCAAACTACGCAGATTATCAAACACTTCTTGCAAATTCTTCCCCAATCTTACTCTTTAAGTTTTGTCAAACTATCTTCTATGAAGTCCACGTGACAATCTCGGTGTCTCTTCAACTCTTCAGGAATGTATTCTGAATGGTGTCGATCCTTCTGCAAATATCCAGTTCTCTCAGTCTCTCTTCTGGGTGCTTTGAGATTGTTGCAAGTGTTTAGAGTATTATTGCAATGAATGTCAGCTTCTTCAGTTGCTTTGAAAGGTTCGCATATCTAGGTTTTCGTCTTCCTTTAATTTTACTCTGTAGTCTGCTGGAATTGCAGAGTCTTGTCTTTGGGGAGTTTTTCTTCTTTATTAAAACAATGGCCGATATTCTGGCCACGATTTTGGGACCTATTTTTTGTTTGTTGGCTTGTTTGTTTTCTTTTAGTGTGGTGATTGAGGGAAAGAAGTCGAAAAATCTTAGAATCGTGTTTTTATTTTCCATTAAATATTCTAGTCTGTGCATATACCATTTTTCTATTCCCATTAGAAGTGTCTGATGGTTGTCTTCACAGATCTATCTATCTATCTATCTATCTATCTATCTATCTATCTATCTTATTCTGTTCGTATCTATCTATCTATCTATCTATCTCAGCTAGTTCATCAATCTATATAATTATCTACTGATCCATCCCACTCATATCTATCTTTCATATCTATCTTTCTATCTATCTTATTCTGTTCATACCTATTTACCAATCAATCTATCTCAGTCTGTTCATATCTATCTATCTATCTATCCATCTATCTTATTCTGTTCATATCTATCTATCTATCTATCTATCTATCTATGCCAGTCTGTTCCTATCTATCAATCTATCCCATTCTGTCCATGTCTATTTATGAACCTCATTCTATTCATATCTATCAATCTATGCCAGTCTGTTTATATCTATCTATCTATCTATCTATCTATCTCATTCTGTTCATGTCTATGTATGTACCTCATTCTATTCATATCTATCTACCTATGTCAATCTGTTCATATCTATCTATCTATCTATCTATCTATCTATCTATCTATCTTCATTTGAAGGTGTTCCTGTTATAATGGCTATCATCATAGGAAAAAAAACACGACAACTCAAGTTAAATCCTAGAGAAGGCTTTTTGCATTTTACATAGCACTTATGCTCTTAGGCACAGAAATGAATCTAAATATTCTCCTACTCATTATGGGTAAATAGTAGGATAGACTGTGCTCTTTAACATTGGTATGGTGACTGATCTAGGAAAAAGAAAACTCTGAATTCAAAACAGCTTTATTCTGCATAAAAATTAAGTCTGTATCACATCCTTTTCCTTGTGGAGGGGTCGGTAAATACAGATCTATCCATCTATCTATGCGGGTGCCTGAAAAGTTCATAGGCAGACCAATACACTCTAATCGAATCAGGTTTATTTTTCAACACATTTCCCTTGTGGTTCACACACTTATTCTATCGCTTTTGCAGTGTTTGAATCCCATTGGTAAAAAAATGTCATCAGTAGTGGATATGTTTTCATATGAACATTTCACCCAATGAACTTTTCCGTCAATCTTTGGATCCGTCAATCTGTACATCCGTACCTACTGACTTATGTATATCTCTACACATTTCATATCATTACTCATTTCATATCTCTGTCTACCTCAACTTATTCATACCTACTTACTTATCTATCTATTTTTAGCCATCGTCATATCCATAAACCTAAAAGAATATAAACTCCTTTTTTCGGAATTTAAATTTAAACATTAGCTTCTGCGTTACTCCCGAATATAATCTGCAGCAATCAAGAAAAAAATGAACGAAATAACTATTAACGCAGTTTTATATATATATATATATATATATATATATATATATATATATATATATACGCTTTAAAATGAATTTCCAGCATAAATTATTTGCCCAGTCGGCTAGGACTGTAGAATATACTGTCTGCACCTCTGCAAAGGGGTAAAACCCAGCCCAACAAGTGTCCTCGATATGACAATAAACAATCCGATGGTGAGGTTCCTGTAATGCCGAAGCTTTAGGAAATGCGGAGTACCTCATCACTGCCATCGCTTCCAGGTCCACTCTGGTCCGGAATAGAACTAAACTGCGTATTGTTGCTAAATGGAATTGATTAAAATAGAACTGTTTTGTGTGCGAAACTGAATTGTTTGAAATTGAACTGTTTGACTAAAATGAATAGCTTGAAAGAGAAATCTTTTTGAAATTTTTAACCGTGTACTTTTGCTAAACTAAATTGTTTGACATAAAACTGTTTATCAACATAAAAATGGTTTTGGCATTAAATAACCTACAAAGGTTAATATGCCATAAACTCAAACATAAATTACGTCACATAGACTTGAGAAAGAACGCTATTAACACAATTAGGATGGTAAGTTTGTCTCATTTTCCCGTTTCATTGTTAAATTTGAATATTTTTCAGGTGATACAATATCACACATTAACCTGATGATGGTTTAATATTAAAAAACGAACGTTTAACGTTTTCAAAATTTACAATAGCAAATTCCTCTTCTAAATACCATGTTTTTTTTTAACATTTTCAAATTTACATAACATCAGATTCGTTTCTACCTTCCCTGGTATATATATATACAAGTGTGTGTGTGTGTGTGTGTGTGTGTGTGTGTAAAGATAGAAGAACAGCAAATGAGGTAAGTAGGACCCTCCCCTACACCTTAGTGTTGTAGCTATTGAAAAGGAATCCTTCGGGTCGTCCTCAACTACAGTTGCTAAGTATAAAACTAAAAATATTAGAATTATGAACACAATAAGTCCGTCACTTGAGTTCCATGTGTTTTCGATAATCTTCAGACGGTTGTGATAAAAATGGTTAGTTTCTCTCTCTCTCTCTCTCTCTCTCTGTTTATATATATATATATATATATAATTGTATATAGTATATATTGTAGGTTTAGCTGTCATTTCTTACTCATCCTTCACTTTTATTCTTTTTGACCCAAACACCCATGAACACGCACACAAAGAGAGAAACTTCTATCATTTTTTTTTTCGTTCAACTCTTCAAGTCCACTGAGACAGAGACAATATGGCGGACAATATGGCGGACAATATTCCAGCGCGCAATCTCTTTTCTCCTTTCGCCTCATCAAATCTTCGGGGCCCAATTCGATGATTTATGATAAGTGGTTAACATGTCAGCGAGGAGCTCCATTAACAAAATTAATTTAATCGCAAGGAAAGTCCAAGAGGCGTTTAAAAAACACAAACCTGGATAATAGTTGGTGTGAGACTCGGAACTGGGGAATGACGAGAAACGCTGCCGTGGAAAGTGGTGATATAAAGGGGTGGACTTATTTGTTTATTTTTGCAGAATTGAGTTGCTCTGTCGTGGGAATTGGTGAATTTTATGGATCTTTTGAGACCTTTTCGTCACAATGACAGCGACGAATGGAAAAGAAAGACTTGGTTATTTTTCTTTCATTATTTACCCAACTATCAAATCAGAGAAACGGATATGAACAGAATAGATAGATAGATAGATAGATAGATAGATAGAAATGAAGAAACTTAGATAGATAGATAGATAGATAGATATGGGTGCTCTATAACATCAGCCTGACATTAATATAAACACTTGTATTAATAAATTTGTGAAGTTGGTCTCACACGCACACACATACACACACACAAATAAGGCGCCAACGTATGCGCGTGAAGACACAAACTCACTTAAACATGTGCGTTCACACACACACACACACACACACACACACACACATACATATATACACACATAGGAACACACACGTATATGTATATCAACAAATTTTGTGAAATTGAAAAAGTGAAACAGATTTTTCTAGATATATGGACTCATAGTGACGAAAATGAAATTATTTCACGAAAAGTTCGAAGATTTTACAAAACTGTAAATATGTTATGACATCCCAATTCACTTGAAAATCAGCATTCAATTTGAAGGCTTGAACTCATTTAGCCCTGTTGCAAAATATCTATACACCGCCCTAGTGTACGTCCAAGATCCTTAATATTGGACCGAAGTACTTGTATATTTATCACTCATACCACTGCTCTTATTTCAAAACCAGATAATAAAATATTATATTCAAGTGAATTCCGAATGTTGATTTAAGAAATAAGAATCAATTAATACATCATTAAAGGTGATGGTTGACTGAATAATTTGATTAGTGATTTTAAAGGTATGTCAACCGGTCAAAGATAGATAAATATGAACCGGCTAAGATAGATAGATAGAGAGAGAGAGAGAGAGAGAGAGAGAGACAGAGAGAGAGAGAGAGAGAGAAGTGTATTGATATTATGCCTAGAAATTTGGGAATCGTGTTCATTGTACGTTCTTATTAACATTTTTACTTGTTTGTTCGGATTCTATTGCATATCAAGCTTTGTAGGTTATTTAATACCGAATCTATTTTTATACAAATGAACAGTTCTATTTCAAACAATTCAGTTTAATAGTAAAAAATATTTCTATTTCAAGCTATTTAGCTTAGTCAAACAGTTCTAATTCAAACCATTTTGTTGAGTATAAGTGTAGTTTTTGTTTACACACAGTTATATGTCAAAATTGTTCTATTTCGAACAATTCAGTTTAACAAAAGTACGCAGTTTAAATGTCAAAACACTTCTATTTCAAGCAATTCAGTTTAGCATAAGTACGCATTTTAATTCTAATTAACCCATATATAGGGCCCAATCAGGTGCTATAACTCTGTATCAGAGTGGAATTTAGAGTGATGGCAATAAAGAGGTACTCCGCATTCCCTAAAGCTCCAGCATTACTGGAACCTCATCATTCGGTTGTTTAGCGTCATAACTAGGACACTCGTTGGGTAAAAGATCTTACCCCTCTGTAGAGAAGCAGTTGGTATATTCTGCTATCCCACTCGACAGGGCAAAACATTTTTGCTTCGTAACGGGTTTGTATACATGTGTAATATTTTTTGGCACACGGTTCGGTCGAAAACGAATCATTTTAAAACTAATCTGTTTGAACCAAAGATGAGAACCTGACGGGTAATATAACTTTGAGAATAATGGGGAGTAGTACACCACATTCCTCTGTGCTTTTCGCACACTGATATATCATATCATTTCAAGTATTCCTATCTGTAACAAAAAAATTGCACGCAGATGTATGGTCTCAAGTGCTGCTATCTAATTCTAATAAATATTTGGTTTCAATTTAATAATAATTATTGGTTTGCACAGAGTCATATGACTTCAAATAATTGTTAAAGATGCTTAGTAAACAATTATAACTCTTAATAACTATTCGACATACAAATAATTTACATTTACCAGTGCCGAATTGCCCAGTCGGCTGGGGCTGTAGAATCCACCGACTCCCCCCCATGAGTGTCCTGGTATGACACTAAACAATCCGACGGTGAGGTTCCAGTGATGCTGGGGCTTTTGGGAATGCAGAGAACCCCTTCAATGCTATTGTTCTACGGTCCACTCTGGCCCGGCGGAATCGTACCTGGTAAGAACCTATCTATTGGTTAAATAGTGCTAACGGCATACTTATGCTAAACTGAATTGTTTGACTAAATTGAATAGTTTGAAATAGAAATGTTTTTTAACAATTAAACCATACTTACATTAAAACTGAATTATTTGAAATAGAACTGTTTTTTGACATTGAAACTGTACTTACACTAAACTGATTTGTTTAATATAGAACTGTTTTGTCATTTAACTTTGTGCAAACAAAATCTGTTCTTATACTAAACTGAATTGCTTGAAATAGAAATGTTTTTCTCAATCAAACTGTACTTACATTTAAACTGCGTACTTATCCTAAACTGAATTGTTTGAAATGGAACTGACTATTTGCATAAAAATGGACTTGGCGTTAAATAACCTACAAAGATTGATATGTCATAAAATCCAAACAACCAACCAGGTGCCGAAACAAAATATGGAATAATCTTTAAAACGTATTTTTTTAGGCTAATTTGTCCAACTTTTTTAAAAAACGCGATAAATTTTAATTATCATGAGTAGTTCCATTATTCAACCACTTTTTTCATTAAAGTTCGGCCCAATATGTGTGAGCAAGAAAAGAAACAACAAAGATTCTATGATTTGCTTAACGGTGAAACCAAACCAAAATTTCTTGGTTTGCCATATGCAAAGCAAAGAATTTTTTTTTTTTTTTTACAGAAAAAGAGCTTTATAAGGAAAAGTGGTTGTGGGGAATTAAACAAATAACGAAAATAAGTCTTTTTAACTGCTCTCGCAACAGTTATTAAGAGGAACCCTACAACTTCAATAAGAAAGTATGATAATGAATTGAAAGTTCACAAGAAAACTATGAGGACAGTGTCATGTAGCCCTGTTGGTATAATAAGATGAATGATGAAAAGGCATGAAGCATTAAGCATGACACTTCTTTATAAGAATTCAACTCTCACACTTTATTCTCGAAAAGGGTCGAATTTTCGGTAGGAGAGAGAGAGAGAGAGAAACGAATGAACACTGCCATGTGGACCAATAATTTCTTCTTCTCTTGACTATACTACGCTGTGTTATCTTAAAGGTCTCACCTAGCTATTCTTCTTGTTATAGGCCGGAGGTACTCAACTGGAGGCCTGCTGTAGGCCGCTTTATCGCACACTGCCCTAGCGGGGCGCCCAGCCACTTGCTAGTGCACCAGTGACGGACCAAATTTCTTCTGCCGCAAGCTGAGACTGACTCAAGACTGAGACTGCCTACATCTCACGAGGGCATCTGCATATAACATTTCATAATACCCACATGTTTTCGTTCAACCACGTGACTTCTTCGGCATATTTACACGGGTGCGTCCTGTGTAGATAACTATTTGATTAACGGCTCGGGCAAGGGTCAATATGCAACAACAGCAATTAAACAAGATTTAAGTCCAGACCTTAACCCCCTTGATTACGCTATTGGTTCGCTTAAGACTGCTATTGAGCAGGAATGGAATAAAATGTCTGAAAAATTTATTTTGAAAGCAAATCGTTTCGAAGGCAATAATTTAAAAAATGGTGGCCATAATGAGTAAATTTACTGCTTTGTGCCTATCTTCTTATTTTGTTGTTTATTTTCTTAAATTAAAATTAGTCTTGTTTTATTATAGAGTCGTTTATTATTATACTAGAATATTCCTAATTTTGCATCAGCAGCCTGTACATTATATCAATATTCCAATCTAATTGGAGTAATTTCAAAACATCTGTACTTAACTGATTTATTGGTCCCTAAGAGATACTACTCTTCCGGGCAAGAGTCGACATGGGAGTAATGACAACGAAAGAGTACTCCACAAACCATCAGAAGTAGAGTTTCATTTTCCGATATCTTTTTGTGTCTCACTCAGGTCACCCCTTTTTGCAGGGGAGGATTACTGTCAACCTATTCTAAGCCCCATCAACAGGGCATATACAGGCGTTGAGATTTCTCAGATTTTTAAAATCAAAATTGAAAAACAAAAATTCTAAAATTTAAAACGTCGAGGACATCGAGCCTCCCGTTTATGTGTCCCACAGTACAAAGTCCAAAGCATAAATCGATAAATAAAACACAAATAAATAAATCAAATAAAGTCATTATTGATTAATCTCACCTCCCCACACACATATACAAAAAAAAAGATTGCCAAAAAAATGCACAAAATCTTCTCCTCACTTGCGAACACACGCGTAAAATATTTCCGTAAGCTCCGAGCTCATTAAACCGACTTAATCGTGTTACCGTTCGAATTAACTTCGTTAATCGGGAACATAAATTAACGAACATGAATAAAAGAATGGATCAAGGGCAGATAATTGGGTTTAACAATGATTTTATTTCCAGAAATTTCCGAAGGTTTGAACGACACAGAGCAGCGGTGGGGCAGCTTGCTTTCGTGACGATGAAGTAACTGACGCCAACATTTCCCTATTGGTAATCTCCTGGTGATTCGACGCAAGGTCGGGGATTTGAAAGTGGCTCATAAAGTGGGTAGTAAACGGGTGTTAATAGCGTTTATTGAATGGAGGAGCCGAAGGATGGATGAATTAGTTGATAAATATTGGGAAAGAGACAAAGAAACAAAGAAATAAAAGTGAAATGAGACAGGAAACAGTGAGAGAGAGAAGGAGAGAGAGAAAGAAAGAAGAACAAGAACAAGAACAGAGAGAGAGAGAGGGACAGAGAGGGACAGAGAGGGACAGAATAAAGTAGAAAAAGAACAATGAAACATCAATGCAAAAAAAGAAAGAAAGAAAGAAAGGTCATTGGGATATAAAACGAAAAAGAAAGAAATAAAAAAATAAAAAAATAAAAAAAGGATGAATAAGATGAATAGAATAAGTAAAGGAGAGAGTGACTTGTTAACCATAACTATGTATTGCGTACATAAGCACAAAAATCATTCCTCTTCCTGATAATAGACTGTGTATGACTAAATAGTAAACAAGATCTAGTTCTAGTTGAACCAGGTTCTGTATCATCTACAGCTTAAAGTAATATTTAGCCTCTTAGGAGACAGACATGACCACGTGTTATTTTATGCGCTTTGAATTTCACAAAGACAATAATGCTAAATATTGATAACAGAGAATATTTGTTCTGTGTACACAAGTGCAGTTACTATGCATCAATGTCAATGATGTGACTCAGTCAAGAAGAGCAAGCATTTTGGATAATAATTTGTCGAAAACGATTAAAACCAAATATTTAACAAAATGTGTTTGGGTATTATCCACAAAAAAAGGGTGGCCCAGTCGTCTGGGGCTGAAGAATACACTGACTTCATCTCTGCAAAGGGGTAAGACTCCTATAACGAGTATTCTACATATGACAATAAAAAATCTGATTGTGAGGCTTCAGTTATGCTAGAGCTTTGGGGAATGCGGAGTACCCCTTTATTCCCATGGCTCCCAGGTCCACTTTGGTCCAGACTGGTATCACCTGATAGGGAGCTATCTATGGGTCAAATAGAACTAAATTGTGTATTTATGCTAAACTAAATTGTTTGAAATAAGAAAAGTTGGGGACTGTAGTCAAGGGTGAGCCGGAGGCTCCTTTTCAATAGCTACTACACCGAGGTGTAAGGGAGGGTGCTACTCTATTCCCTTGATTGCTCCACTTTACCCTTGATCCTTACCTTACAATGCTGAGTGTTAAGCAAAGTGGCATCAAGTAACATTTTTTGAGTTTTTGGTATGGCTTGATCAGGGATTGAACCCTGGTCTTCCGGACCATTGGTGGTCACGTTACTTATTAGGATTAAATAACCAACAATTGTTGATATGATGCCATAAAACCAAACCAAAGCTAAACCAAACATTAAAGTGGAAATAAATTTTGAAGAGGAGATCTGCGCCCCCAATCAACTCGAATTGATTAATTGATTGATTGATTTTAATATCTTGGGTTATTTTATGCCTACAGGTCAGAGAATCGCCTTCATTTTACGTTCATATTTGCATTTATTCGTTGCTGTTTCTTTTTGTTTTGTTTTTTTGTTTTTTGTTTTTTTGTTTTTTTTTTATCAGGGTTTTATTAAATAGGAATACCTTTTAAACAGATCTATATGAGGGAGATTTTCCGTGATGCAATGACTAACGTGCTCAACTACAACATCGTAGTAAGCAAGTTCGATCTCCAGTCGGGTTATTGCATTAACGTTCAGACTAATATCATTGAAAAAGGTACGAACCCCCACTTATTCCTCTAGCTACAAGTTAAATAGTACCAATATTTTTCTTCTCCGAGGATAGATTTGGCATTAAATAGCCAAGAATATTAATATGCTATTAAACAAAGAAACCAAACGAAACCAGATTTTTTTTACTCATAGATAGGAGTAAAAGAGGTACTACAGCTGTAGGTCAGCGTGAACCTAAGTGTATTGAGGTACTTCACGCTTCGATTTGAACACGACCTTCAACCATTCTTAACAATTGTCTAATAAGGATGTAAAACAGCCCGATTCTTAATCGATTTGCCACTCATTAAAAATAAATGTTAACAACACATGCAAAACACAGCTACTTTGGTGAGTTTTGGATACACTGAATGCACCCTCGACAGAAAGGTAAGACCATACTACTTCCTCGTCTTGAAAAATAATGGAGTCCTGAATAAGACACTAAATTATGAGTATCCGATTCTGTTGCGTAGGGTACTCTTTTATTGCCATTATTTCCAAACCCAGTCTGACCCGGAGTATTTCTGCCTGTGAGGGTTTTATGTATGAATCTAATAAAACTGTATTATCAGTAGATATGAATACTTAATATCATATAACGTGAGTAAATAAATGATTGGAGTTCCTGTATTGCAGTGGCTAAAGTGCTGGACTGCGGCATCGAAGTACGTGAGTTCGAACTCCAGTTGTTCTAGTGCATAATAGGCTTGGGAAAGATATGAACCCTCTTATCCCTCCCGGCTATGAGTTGAATAGTATCACTGCTGATCTTCTACAAGGATAGCTTTGGCAGTAAATAACCTACAATATGCTATTAAACAACGAAACAAATATTTCTTATGAAATATGAATTGTAACAGAAAAACATAAAATTGAAAATAAACTTTTAGTATTAGATATTTTAAACATCTATTTAACCTATTGTACCTAACAGGTGCTATCACTTTGGGTCGGAGGTAACCTCGGAGGAAGGGAAACGAAAGGGTAATACCATACTCCCAAGAGCTCGAAAGCCAGAGCTTCACCACCTCCTGCAGTTTTGTGTCATATGCAGGACACTTTGGGTTCGATTTGGTTTGGTCTGGTTTGGTTTTATTGCACATCAACCATCGTAGGTTATAATGCGACATCCATTTTTATACTTATAAACAGTTCTATTTCAAACAATTCAGCTTTGTTTTAGAATAGTTTTTTTGTTTACACACAGTTAAATGTCAAAAACTTTCATTTCAAACAATTCATTTGACTCATAGATTGAACCCTGCCAGGTGCTACCACCCCGAGCCGGAATAGACCTAAGAGTAATAGCAATGGAGTACTCCGCATTCCCTAAAGCTCCAGCATTACTGAAACCTCACCAACAGATTGTTTCAGGACACTCGTTGAGGAAGTCTTACCCTTCTGCATAGAAGCAGTCGGTGTATTCTACAGGCCTAGCAGACTGAGCAATTTGTGTTGCAGGGTTACATCACTGAAGGATATGCAGTTGGCTTATTCTAGGCCTCACTTATAGGACCAAGGAATTTGGTGAAGTATAGTAAGATTGTTATTATGTTTATAATTTCATTCCTTGTGAGTTTTTCATACCGGTATCAGGTGATGGTCTTTCACTGTATACTGAGTGACAGAAAGTCTCCTCAAGTCTTCAGCATTCTTCTGGATATTCTAAGCAATGTTTTAGTCTGGATGGTCTAGATTCTTCCTTTAATTTCTTGTTCTTACAGCTTTTTCTCCAATCATTTGAGGACCTTTCCAAGCGTATCAATAACATTTGCTATCATCATCACCTTCATTTTGTGCCCTGCCAGAACAAGCGAAATGCACAAAATAGCAAGTTTTTTTTTCTTCTTGTTAATCAACTCTAGTTCCGGTTTAGTTCATCTCTTTGTATCTCAGAATCCCAGAGAATTTTATGTATAACCGGCTCATTGGCCTAGTGGGTAGAGTGTTCGTCAATGGTACAGGAGACCTGGGTTCAATCCCAGGTTACGTCATACCAAAGGCTTAAAAAATGCTACTTAACACCTTGCTTAACACTTAACATAAAGTACGTATCAAGGGTAAAGTGGAGCAATACAAGGAATGAACTAGCGCCCTCAGTGTAGTAGCTATTGAAAAGGGAGCCTTCTGGTCGCCCTCGACTATGGTCGCCAACTTTACTTACATTCTCTAAAACGGATTTTGATTTCTGCATGTACCTTTTGACAGAATGGTAGAATTTTAATCACTTGCACAATTCTCAATGGATCACTTTTCTCACCCAGTCGTGCCTAGTCTTGTACTTCTTTTGTCCTCCTTTACTATATTAACTTATAATGGGATTAACAGTTTCATCTCCATCTTCACATAACATACACTTGCTATTCTGTTTCGTATATCAATCTTCGTATCAATATAATCGGTCTTAGTGCTATTATTATTATTATATATGTACATTTTAAAGGGTACATTATTCAATATTTGAAAGAAAGCCATTCTATGCCTCTTAGCAGTAAATGAAATGGTGAATTAGAATATTTTCACTGTGTAAATTAAAAATAATTTGTATCGAACCAGCCACACTTTCCAGATAAGCTGATAGAAAAATGAGGTTCAAGAATGCAACAAATTCTCCGAAGAAGACTATTCAATTTTTTTCCTTCTAGTCTTGTTGCCCTACCAAGGCCGGAGAATCCAGCTTATCCTATGACCAATCGTTGGCGTGAGAGTAGAGATATAGTCATGTTTTCTATGAGTCCGTTTTCATCCACGATAAACATTACATCACTCTGACCCGTCCCCGTCTGTCTATATGTCTGTCACTTTCTCTCTCTCTCTCTCTCTCTATATATATATATATGTGTGTGTATATTTTTTTAAATGAATAGTTCCACAAAGAGATTTTTCTAAGTTATTCACTTTACTCCTACACGTGTTTCATGTGTCTTTTCACTATCTTCAGTGAGTGGTAATGATTACTGGCGGTGTCACTTTTGCTTTATACTGTGACGACTGTTCTGATAGGGTTGTGGTTGTTTTTATAATTCCGTGATAGATTTTCGTTTCTAAAGATGTTGGTTCTCTCTTTCTCTATTTTCTTTCTTCTTTTTCCTTTTGCAAGAGTGTGTGTTTGTGTGGATATGCTTTTCTTCCCCTAATTAATCGTGATAGCTGATATGCCATAAAGTTTATTAGTCGTCCGCTCTAGGTCATTGTGTGTGTGTGCGTGCATGTGTGTGTGTGTGTGTGTGTGTGTGTGTGTGCATATGTTGGGGAAGGGATCTGTGATGGTTGATGCGCCATAAAATTCTACTGACTACAACTTTTTTACTCTGTACGTGTGTGTGTGAGTGTGTGTATGTGTGTGTGTGTCTTTCTTTGTATGAGTTATTCTAAAATAAATTTAATTTGCGCTAAGAATTATACAGCCAGGCTAATAAATGATTTAACCGGGTGGAGAAATCCATTTTCAATTTGAATAGGCCCTTTGAAAGCGAAAGTTGACCCACAGTCTATATCCTGGAGATACGTTCTCTTGGGTTGAAGTACATTACACTAAAAGGAATTGAATCAAGATCTATCCTTTACGACTAACAAGGTTGAATAATTTTTGTCTCCAATTTCCATCACGCTTGATTGATTAATCAATTTTAACAGCACGTTAATTTATTTAGGATTATTTTCTGCCAAGAGTTTAGGGAGTTGCATACATTGTACGTTTATGTATATATTTTTTGTGCTTTTTTTTAAAGAAATTTTCCCCCAGCTGTATAGTAACAAGTATTCCTATCTAATATTGATAATTATGTGCTTTAAAGCAATTATTTCCATTGAATAATAATCGTTTTTTATTCACGATTAAATGGTTTTAAGTAACTAATAGTAGTCTTTAGTAAAGTTGGTAACCTTAGTCGAGGGTGACCCAAAGGCTCTCTTTTCAATAGCTACGACACCGAGGTGTAGGGGATTGTTCCACTTAATCCGTACCTTATAATGCTAAGTGCTAAACAAGGTGGCATCAAGTACCATTTTTGAGTCTTTGGGATTGAACCCCGGCCTCCCGGATCATTGGCGAACACTCTACTCATTAGACCAAGGCTTCAATAATTATTCTAAGTACAGTTAATTTAGGGGTTTTTGCTTGTTACTTTTGTTTAATGGAATATCAACATTCTTGGTTTGTTTAATGCTAAATCCATCCTAATACTATTCAACCCATAGCTGAGGGGGTAATGGGTTTCATACTTTTCACAAGGCAATTAGTCCGAAAGTGAATATGATAGTGTTACTGGAGGTCGAACTGGCTTACTTCAAGTCAATACTCCAAGGGGATTTCACCTGAAAGTTATTTAGATATTGATCTAATTTACTGTCATACATTATTAAGTATTCCTATTAAAAATGAATTGTTTGCATACAGTTGTATGGTTTCAAGTATTCCTATTTAATACAAATAATTAAGTTATCATCATCACCAAGGCATGGCAACAGCACAGATTCCCTCAACTCTCTCTCTCTCTCTCCCTCTCTTGTTATCAGTCTCTATCGGTTATCACACTTGGTAAGGCTTATAGATGGCAACCAGTATCATTACAGGGCCGCTGGATGTGACTTTTTGTTGGACAACCAACGCTGGTGTGTCAATATGCAGGAGTACATAGGAAAACAGTGCCCGTACAGTTGCTGTTTGCAGGAGTGTGCTGCTTCCAGGATTTGTTCGAAACACCATGCAACACCCTCATGTAGTTCCCATTTAGCTCCTTCAAGAGTTTTCTTAAAAACTAAATGGTTCAACCATATAATAGTCGTTAACCTGTCAATAGCACCATGCTTTACCAATGCGTATGTTGATATCGCTTTCAGTAAATGAGATCTTGCTACCGAGGTAGATGAATTGGTCTGCTAATTTCTGAGCCTTTCCATGTAATGAAGAGATGGCACCATCTTGTTTAAAAGGTGGGTATATTTTATATGAGTTCACGTAGATAACAATGCTTCTTGCAGCCTGTTCCAGGCTATGCAGCAAACATTCGACTTATGCTTGTATATTTTCGAGAAGTGCAAGATCATCTGGATAATCTGCATCCACGTTACTTTCTACTGAGTAGCGTGTTTCTTACCATTTTTAGAGTATGTAATACGTAATCTTTTTTACGTTCGTAATAAGTAAATTATAAATACAATTATAAATAGGACTGGAGCCAACGTTTCTTCCTGCTACATTCCAGCAACAATATCAAGGACAAATAAATCACCTTTGGTGAATGAACCACTGGTTTAATGTTTTCGTAGAGCATCATTATAAGGTAAGATTTTTTAGGATTTTTTTTACTGGTTGGTTGGTTGTTTGGTTGGTTTTACGGCGTGTCAACCCCTTTTCGGGTCATTTAACGCCGGATTGAATTTCAAATAATTCAGTTTAGAATAAGTATAGTTTTTGCATACAAACAATTAAATGTCAAAATAGTTCTATTTCAAATGATTCAGTTTAGCATGAGTACACAATTCAGTTTTATTTATAGACTGTTCTATTTCAAACAGTTCAGTTGAGCGTATGTACGCAGTTTCAATGTCAAAAACAATTCTATTTCAAACAATTCCCTTTGGCATAAGTACACAGTTTACTTCTATTTGACCCATAAATAGGACCCGATCAAGTGCTACCACTTCGCGCCATATTGAACCTGTGAGCAATTGCAATGAAGATGTACTCCACATTTCCCAAAGCTCCAGCATTACTGGAGCCTCATCATCCGATTGTTTAGTGTCATATCCAGAGCATTCTTTGGGGAGTTTTAACCCTCTGTAGAGAAGCAGACAGTGTATTTTACAGCCCCAGCTGACTGGACCATCTATTCCATGAGTATAGAATCTAATTCCTAGGAGAAATCTACCAAGAAGTGTGTCACCTCGAGATTTTTTGGCTCATTCTCCTTCGATGAATCATTGAATAGTCAGTCTGAAAATTCATGTAATGATTTCTTCAAAGGTCGTCCTGATTTTTCTTGGAAACTTTCTCAACTTCAGATTAGAAAGCATAATCATCGTCATCATGTCGCGCTGCAAGCACGGATCATTCTGACCCTCTTTCGCTACCCGTTTCTATCGTCCATCGCTCCTTGTGGGTCTTCAAGGTTATATCCTGTATCGTCACAGAGCTGTTGAATATAAGTTCTTGGTTGTCCTGCCTATGCTTGTCCATGTAAAGGGGTCCACAGGAATATATCGCTTATGAGTTCGTCCTTACTTCTCCAGTAATGTCCCGTATGTCTGGTTCGTCTAACTTTGATAGCTTTCGTGATGGGTGGTAAGAGGCCGTATAGCTACCGTTTTGTGGGGTGTTGCCTCCAGGACTTGTTCAGTATTGCTCGCAGCATTCTTGAAGTAGAAGTAGAAGATGTAGGTTTTCGTCCATTTCTTTTTTGTGGTTTATGCTTTCAAGTATTTTTTCTGTTTAATTAGTCATTTCTTTGCAACTAGTTATATGGTTTCAAGTAACTAATTAAAATCCTTAATAAACAAATATAACTCCAAATAACTAAACCTATTACAAATACTTAGCAGTTATATGTTATCAATTATTCCTATCGAATACTTGTTAGTTGAGTGGTTGATTGTGTTTAACGGCATGTCAACCTTTGTAGGCTATTTAATGCTAAATCATGTGAATACATATATTAGATATGTATGATTTGTAAACGAAAAGTTTTTTTTAAAATAACTTTTACACGAACAAGGGCTCATTTGATTACACTTAATTAAATGGTTTCAAGTATTGT
This sequence comes from Sepioteuthis lessoniana, assembly GCA_963585895.1. Lineage (NCBI taxonomy): Eukaryota > Metazoa > Mollusca > Cephalopoda > Myopsida > Loliginidae > Sepioteuthis > Sepioteuthis lessoniana. Next base: position 55,127 of record CAUZXS010006235.1, on the reverse strand, counting down.
TAACACAAATATTTTTTTTTGGAAAACAGTTGAATGGTTTCAAGTATTGCTATCTAGCACTAATAGTTCTATTTGTGACCGTTAAATGGTTTCCAATATAGTAAATAATTAAATAGTCCTAACCCAGAGATGAGATCCTAATTGGTATTACCACTCAGAGTCAGAGTGGACCAAGAAATTTTCAGAATGAAGAGGTACACAACATTCTTCAAAGCTCCAAGACTGGAGCCTCACCATCAGATACAGTTCAGTAGTAAATCCAGAACACTCGTTAGCGGGACTTACCCCACTGCAGAGATGCGGACGGCGTATTCAACTGTCCCACCCGAACAGGCAGCCAATAATTTTTAAATCGATCAATTGAACCAAAGATTGGATTCTAACAGGTATTACCACTCCAAGTCAGAGTGGACCTGGGAGTAATGGCCATGAAGTAGTATCCACGTGCCTTTGATCTCCAGACATGACTTACGCTTGAGAAGACTCAAAATAAATTGGACCTGGAATCACATCCCGGGATGATTGGGTAGTAAATAAAATAGTAAATATCAAATTATTTTTTAAAACTTTAATGAATTATAAAGTCACTTCTAACTGCACTGTATTTAAAAAAGGACGCAACCTTCATTGTAATAACTTAAACTATTTTGTTTTCTTTGTAACCATGAAACACAATAGTAGTAGACAACTTAATCTAGAGAGATAACTTTCTAAGAGTTTGTTTGTTATTTAATGACATATCATCATTCTCGAGTTATTTAATGCCAAATACATCCTTTTTTTTATTTAGGACAGTTGTGGTACTATTTAACCCATAACTAGGAGGATAAGGGGTTCATAACTTTCCCAGGGGTATTTGTCCGAAAGTGAACGTTATAGCACGACTGGAGTTCGAACTCGCATACCACTATTCCCCAGTCCATCGCTTTACCATTACACTACGATGACATCCTCAACTTTCTAAGAGACTTCCATCGAAAAATTTTCCAAATGACAAAAATGACTGATCTTTCTATCATACACATTTTTGTTGTATTTTGACCTTCGACCCGGCCAAAAATGCCATTCAGAGTGATGCACCGGAAGGAAGTGACACATTCTAATGGCAGTTATGAGAAGAAATCGTGTGGGCGGAAATTGGCTGATGAAATGGGACGAGGTAAAAAAATTCCCATGGTACACTCATAGACTGATGCACCGGAAGAGAGTGACATGTGAACTGCATGACAGTTATTTCCGCTCGATGACGATCACACATGCCATTCCAAAGATCGAGTGGGCGATCGAGTGGATGTTGAACTATTATATAACTCAGTCAAGACAGAAGTCAGACAGTTAGAGATCGGACGGAGTTATAGACGAAATGTGGTAGGGAAAGCCAAACCCAGCCGAAGGGGCCCTCGGAAACCCCGAGGGAGTTTGGGGACCAGACCAGTTGGTGATAAGATGCAGTAGAGAAAGCCAACAGAGTGAGCACCGAGCATCCGGTTGAGCATCTGGAGAACGAGAAAGACACAACGTTGACGGCCATAAGAGTGGGGGTCAATATATTGCAGTTCTGTTCGGTCTCTAACTCCCTCTCACACGCAAACGTTACAAATAAAGTGAGAGGTATATATTTTTCTAAAGAAGTCTTCCTGCGTCTGTTTATTTATAGTGTCCTTATGATACTGTATATGAGAATATAACATTTTCAGTTTCACGAAACTTATGAACAGAACGGAATATTTCTAAGTTTTTGAAAAGTTTAGAAATGAAAAAATATCACATTAATTTCGGCTCTTACAAATTTGTAAGATTTATACATTCATTTTGGATGCTCAGATAAGGCTTGAGGCATGTAGCATTGCGGCAATCACTTCAATAGCTAAATACTTTTGTTTCTAGGTGTAGCGTTGCTATACCTAGAAACATAAATTCTGCGTCCTTACACTAGATTGTAAACTTTATAGAATACACCATGGATACACATATCAAACTATAAATTCATAGAATACAATTTTATAAATTTATAGAATACACCATGGATACACATATCAATTTATAGAATACACCATGGATACACATATCAAACTATAAATTCTTGTTTCTAGGTATAGCGTTTCTAGGTATAGCGTTCCTTACACTAGATTGTAAACTTTATAGAATACACCATGGATACACATATCAAAATTTGTAAGATTTATACATTCATTTTGGATGCTCAGATGAGGCTTGAGGCATGTAGCATTGCGGCAATCACTTCAATAGCTAAATACTTTTGTTTCTAGGTATAGCAACGCTATACCTAGAAACATGAATTCTGCGTCCTTACACTAGATTGTAAACTTTATAAAATACACCATGGATACACATATCAAACTATCTAGCCATCTATCTAGCCATCCCAGTCCATTCATATCTATCTATTCAAACTTTTTCAGAATAAAATCGACTCGTTACACCTCGAGCTATAATTAGCTACGACGCCCAGTTCGCGTGACACATTCAAATTCCGTTGTTTTGGGGGTTTTTTTGTACTTCATAATAATTTTTACCATTTCCAGGATTTTCTTAACATGCAAAAACAAAAAAGATAGAACTGTTGACATTTACAAAAACTTACGACATACAAGACTGATAAGAAG
>CAUZXS010006235.1:0-47500 GCA_963585895.1 Sepioteuthis lessoniana | reverse complement strand
TGGTTTTATGGCATATCAACCATTGTAGGTTATTTAATGACAAAACCTTTTTATACATATATATTAAATATACGATTTCTATACACATTTGGTTAAAAACATTTTTAAACGAGCCTCTGTGCATTTTTTGCACATAATCAAATGGTTTCACTTATTTCTATCAAATACGAATAATTCATTACAATAAATCATTTTTTGCACACTGTTTTATGTTTTCAAGTATTGCTATATAGGACTAACAATTAAATTAAATATCTGTCATTTGTTTACATACAGGTGAATGATGAAACAGTTCTGTTTCCAATAAATCAATTTAGCATGAATACACAATTTAAATGTCAAACTTCTCTCTGACACCGGGTCAGATAAGACCAGTGAGAGATGACAAAGGAAGGGTGCTCTGCATTCCCATTATTTAGTGTCATATTCAGAACACTCGTTGGGGGAGTCTTACCCCTCTGCAGGGAGGTGCCCCTGGTGTAGTCGTTATCGTCGTAGGAAATGGACACGGCGACACGAGTTCAAATCCTGGACGAGACTTATTGAATTTCACATAGCACTAATACCCTTGGGAAAGGTATGAATCCAATTATTCTCCCTCCACCTATGGGTAAATAGTAGGACAAACTAGGTTCTTCAGCCTTGGTTAGGCAACTAGTCTCGGAGAAAGAAAACTCTGAATTCAAACCTGTTAAACTCCGCTTAAAAATTGACCTTGTGTCATAACCTGCCAAAGCGGAGGAGTTGGTAAACAGTACCCCTCTGCAGAGATGTAGTCTGTGTATTTTACAGCCCCAGCTGACTGAGCTGTATAACGAAAATGGCTACTTGACTATATTTATTTTCGGTATATAAAATTTTGAAAATATGCTCTCTCTCTCTCTCTCTCTCTCTCTCTCTCTCTTCAAAAGATTGATGTAGAGGAAAATTAACTTATAATAAAAAAATCTTCGGAGTTTACTCATTTATGGGATATATATATATATATATATATATATATATATATATATATATACATAACCAAACGAATTTTAAAGACAAATATTGGTTTGTTGTTCGCCAATGGTCCGGGAGACCTAGGTTCAATCCCAGGTCACGTCATATCAAAGACTTTAAAAATGGTACTTGATGCTTCATTGCTTAGCACTCAGCAATATAAGGTACGTATCGAGGGTAAAGTGGAGCAATCCAGGGAAAGGAGTAGTGCCCTCCCCTATACATCGGTGTAGTAGCTATTGAAAAGGGAGCCTTCTGGTCGCCCTTGACTACGGTCGCCAACTTTACTTTACTGACTTAGGTTTGGTTTCTTTTGTATAAGGGCAAGTCAACCTTCATAGGTTATTTAATACGATAGTCATCTTATAGAAGAACAGTGGGGCACTATTCAATCCATAGATGGGGAGGTATGTGGTTCAAGCCTTTCCCTTTTCTTAATAGCATGACTAAAATTCAAACTCACTACGTTGTCGTTGTCCACGTTACTCAATATGCTACGGAGATGTTGGTTACTCCCGAATATCGTATTTACGTGAAGTAACAGTAGAATACACTTGATTGTATTTTAAATTCGTTCCTCAAATCTACGGATCCATTTGATTTGTAAACACCACGCACACACTCATATATATATATATATATATATATATATATATATATATGTGTGTGTGTGTGTGTGTGTGTTTATCATCAGTCGCTATGACTGCACGGGTTCCTTGACTCTCTCTATATATCTGTCCCTAACGTCCATCGCTAAACCACATTAAGTGTCCACACAGAGCTAATCTATGTAAATGTTTATATATATATATTGACGCGTCCAAGTGAGGGAGTCCGTTAGAGATTTTAGTCTTACTAAGCTGGTTTATACGATTGGAAGGTATGTGACCATTGAGCTGCTGAATGAATTAAAAAGCGAATTCAAAAAGGAATTTTAGATATAAACAAACGTATTGCTACAGTTAATTTCACGTTTACATGATCATCAAGAGAAAAGGAAGGTTTTCAATTCATAAATGCATATATATATCCTTTTCATATATGAATTGAGGTCTCGGTAGCCGATGAACGGATGTATGTAAACAATAGTAATTGTGATTCATAACCATTTAAAATTTACTTCACATCTAATATCTCTTCGTGGCTGAAGTGTTAGAGGCTTGGCTTGACGTTTGAATCAACCGGGTTTCGATCCCAGCTACGGGAAGCTAATGTCTAGCCACACTGATGAGTTCTGATAGAACGAAACAGATCTGTCTGTGGATGACTATATATATATATATATATATATATGCACTTGTTTCTCAAAATAATGCATTTATGTTTATTTTGTATTATTTATAAAATGTGCTTCAGAATTCATTTTGATCGTACGAATAGAACAATCTTCGATGATGACTATTCTAACAGGGAAAACTGCAGGATACGCATGAGTTGTCATTCTATTCATATTTTAATTTCTCGTCAATATATATAGAGAGAGACATAGCTGTACCGCTACAATTAGTTCCACGTTTGCACGATCATAAGACAAGAGTTCCTTTACTTTTTAGACACCTTGAGTGTATATATATATATTATAAATTGAATTACCATAACTTGATAATCCGGAAAGTACTCAGTGTGACATAAGGAACACAGGACAGCTGTCGACCTTATTAGGTCGCATCAGCAGTGTATACTGTGTTCTCCACCATTGGAGGTCGAACCAGCGACCACAGAATGCAAAGCCGAAACTCTACCATTGAGCTACTTGTCCGCATCGCACACAAGAGATACCAAACTAACTAATCATGGTAAATGCGCGACCACCTAACCATATATATCTTATCGGTATAATTGACCCCAACAGATGACACAGTCACCTCCAAGGTGATTTCTTCCTACGTCGGTTTGTGTACGATGTCGTAGATGGATCAATGGTAGAGTTTCGGCTCTGCATTCTGTGGTCGCTGGTTCGATCTCCAGTGATGGCGATCACGGTATACGCAGCTGATGAGAACTAATAAGATCGAAAAAGCTTGGCGGATTTTCTAGTCATGGAACGTCCGAATCTGCTCGGGATTATTTGGGAATAATTCAACCTCCAATTATAACCTGAAACCAAGACACTTATCCGGAAACTTGAAAGGACCTTAATAAAATTATACAGACAAAAACAAAATGTGTCTTTGTTGTTTAATCAAACATGCTTAAAAGGGAAACTACTGCACACAAACACACACACACACACACACACATATATATATATGCATGTGTGTACAGAGTAAGAGTGAGAAAAACAAAAAAAAATGATATATTTATATATCTTTCTCTCTCTCTCTCTCTCTCTCTCTCTCTCTCTCTCTTTCTATATATATATATAAGTATATATATATATATATAGAGAGAGAGAGAGAGATTTATACATAAGTTTGTGTGTGTGTGTGTGTGTTTGTGTTGATGATGATGATGATGCTCCAAAATAGTTATAACAACTCATTATTTAATTTATGCGGCACCACACACACACACACACACACACATATATATATATATATATATATATATACGGAGAGGGGAAGCAACTGCGTAAAAAAGATAATGGGTGAGAGACAAAAAATGGAAAATCTAGTAATATGTATTTAGAGAAGCGCTCACTGAGATTACGCTATATTTTTGCTTTGTACTGTCTACCATAAAATCAAATGTAGCCTCACAAATGAAAATGCTCACATCGATAAGAACAAACAATTTGGCGAAACAGAAGAGTGTGGTGGACAGAAATGCAAAAAAAAAATAGTGAGGCCGACGCAGAGTAGGAGACAGCAAGAGAAATAAATAGAGACAACAAGAGAGAAAGAGAAGAAATGAAAGACAAGCAGAGAGAGAGACAGACAGACAGAGAGAATGCAAGTTGCAATTAATATTGTTAGACTGTTTAAACATGATGAATACCTTAAGAGACAAGAGCCTTTTCATCAAGTCTTTTCCCACTGTTCGTGGGTACTGGATAAATGCTACCAAAGTCTTCGTTCAAGTTCCTCACTTCCCCTGCCTAGGGCGCCAGCCATTCTGTATCATATGTTTGAAGATCTAAGTTATCTTAACGTGATACCATTATATATCAAAATTCCTTGAATAGACTCTTATGGGTTATGCAAATTTCAAAGAAACTATGCGTGTGCCATAGTGTGTTTAAGAATGTGTGTGCGCGTGTGTGTAAGTGAGAGAGAAAAACAGGGACAGAGACAGTCGAGACAATGTGCACATTATTCTTATATAGAACTCACAGTATACACACACACACACACACTCACATGCACACACACACATAAAACACCGTATACACACAAACACATATATGCATACACACACATATATATACACACACATGCAAGGATATATAAAATTATAATCTCAAGAAATGTGATACTTGAAGTTTCGTATGAAACAAATTTTCTTATTTGCATTTCTTATATATATATATATATATATATATAGAGAGAGAGAGAGGGAGAAGAAGGGAGATAGAGATCTGTGTAAAACAAGAGCTGTTGGTCTCATGATCGCATTGTTGTTTCTGCTTAGATCTACTTATGCTCTATTTCCGATAATGACCACTTTATGAATATACGTAAATACAGAAATATATATATATATATATATATATATATATATATATATATATATATATATATATATATATATATATATATAAAGAGAGAGAGACGTCTTATTATGCACCCTAATGATTTTATTTCTATAGCTCTACATCTTAAAAAACACTCTCAACCCAAATCCAAATTTCGAAAAATTCTAGTTGAAAACACTACTATACCTTTTCCAGTTCAAAATGGGAGTAGTCCAGTTTAAAATGGGAATAGTTCAGTTCAAAATGAAATGAACTATTCCCATTTTGAACTGAACTACTCCCATTTTGAACTGGAAAAGGTATATAATAGCACATAAAATTCATAAGCTACGACTACATATTCTTGAAGCCCTATATATGAAAGCAAAAAACCTAGAATTAATAAAATTAATTTTGAAAATTGAGACCATGTTCGGCAATGCCTTTAGTTATTTTATAAGTTATTAACGAAGTAAAAAGATTGAAAAAATGTTAAATATTCTATTTCTGTTCTTAGTGTTCGATTCTAAATTAAAAGCGCTCGGGTCAATTTCGATAAATTCATTCACCAACTCCTACCTAAAACCAATACATTAGTCAGGAAACTTGAAAGGATCCTAATAAGATTATTTAGACAAAATGTCTTATTATATAATCAAACATTCTTAAATGAAGGACTGCTGCCTAACCACACACACACACACACACACACACACACACACACACACACATATATATATATATATATATATATATATATGAAGGTTTTTCAAAAACTGCTAAGCCTCACCCAAAAAGAGGACTCAAACTGAACATTTGTGTGTGCGCACACGCGCGTGTGTGCGTGTACGTATGGCAAGACGCAAGCACTTCTTTTAAAACTAGAAAAACTTCTTCAGATTTTTGTCTTAATTTCTGTGAAGTTATGGCCCATACAAAGGTGAGAGGTACGCGACAAATCTGAAATCTGTGTGAGGCTTTGCACTTTTAAAAAGACCCTCAGATAGATTTATAAATTGATAGATAGATAGATAGATAGATAGATAGATAGATAGATAGATGTGCTTTTCTCATAAAGTTATCATACCTTGTAATAATAACATAATATGAATAATTATTGTAATATGGATAAAAATAACAATAAATGATAATTCACGTTGATTCCTGATAAATTAAGACAACTGCTCTATTGTAATATTTTGACCTTCGACACGGCCCAAAATGCCATTCAAGGTGATGCACCGGAAGAAAGTGACACATTCTAATGGCAGTTATGAGAGGAAATCGCGTGGGCGGAAATTGGCTAACAAAATGGGACAAGCTAAGAAATCCCATGATACTCTCATAGACTGATGCATCGGAAGAGAATGACCTATGAACTGCATGACAGTTATTTCCGCTTGATGACGATTAAACATGCGATTTTAAAGATCAAGTGGGCGATCGAGTGGACGTTGAACTATTATATAACTCGGTCAAGACAGAAGTCAGACAGTTGAGTTGGAGTTCCAGTTGGAGAAAAGATATGGTAGGGAAAGCCACACCAGGCTGAAGGGGCTTGGGGCCCTGATGAATTGGGGTCCAGAGAAGATGCTGATAAGATGCAGTAAAGAACGCCATCATCCAGCAGAGAGCTGGGCCGCTGGGCCTCCGGTTGAGCATCAGGAGAACGAGAAAGACACAACGTTGACGGCCATAAGAGTGGGGATCAAAATATTTCAGTTCTGTTCGGTCTCCAACTTTCTCTTACATGCAAACCTTGAGTAACCCTTTTCGAACCCTTGCAATAAAGTGAGAGGTACATATTTTTCTAAAGAAGTCTTCCTGCGTGCGTCTTTATTATTGTGTTGTTATGATGCTGTAGATGACAATATAACACTATTTGTACAAGATAAATTCCTGAATGGTTAATGAAAGAAACACTACCGTGACCGAAAACGGTCACAAAAAAATCACTTTAAAAAAAAAAATTATTGGCCGATAAAGTTGTCCAGTAATGAGGAAAATTTTAACCGCTCACATACGGAGAGTAGATTTAATATTCGTTTGAAAGCAGAGGGATTTTTCCCAAAGAACAGAAAGCTGAGTGTTTGGTGTGTTGGTTGGCGTTTTAGGGCATATCAACACTTGGAGGTGCCCGTGGTGTAATGGTTATCGTCGTTGGAAATGGACACGGCGACACGAGTTCAAATCCTTGACGAGGCTGATTGCATTTCACATTGCACTAATACCCTTGGGAAAGGTATGAATCCAATTATTCTCCCTCCAGCTATGGGTGAAATAGTAGGGCAGACAGAGTTCTTCAGCCTTGGTTAGGCAATTAGTCTAGGAGAAGGAAAACTCTGAATTGAAACCTGTTAAACTCCGCTTAAAAATTGACCTTGTGTCATATCCTGCCCGAGCGGAGGGGTTGGTAAATAGGACCAACACTTGTGAATTATTTAATGCCAAATCCTATTATATATATATATATATATATATATATATATATATATATATATATATTTGATTTGTAACCGAATAGTTTGTGGGTAAATTTAATTTTAAAAGAGTTGTTTAAACTCAATTTTTGTACACAGTTAAATTGTTTTAAGTATTTCTATCAAATACAAATAATCATGGTTAATATTAATTATCTATTCGAACACACTTATATGGTTTCAAGTATTTTCATCAATTACTTATAATTCTAATTAGTATTAATCATCTGTTTTTACAGGGTTTTTTTTGTTTGTTTTGGTTTTCTGTTTGGTAAAGTTCCCGGTATTTGTTCAAAACAATACACAGCGTCGTTCCATAGTTTCCATCTAGCTTTTTCTCAAAGCGTTTCATTAAAGTCCAAGTAGTTTGGTTTGGTTTAATGGCATATCAACCATTGTAGGTTATTTAATGCCAAATCCTCCTCATACATATCATATATGTTTTGTAAACGCATAGTTTGTAGATAATATTTTTAGACGAGCCGGAACTAATTTGTTTGCTTTCAGTTAAATGGTTATGCATATTGATTTTTAAATCAATAGTTTGTAGAAAACCTTATTTTTCAATGAGTCAGAGCTAATCTGTTTGCACAAAGTTAAATGGTTCCAAATATTCAAACACAAATAGTTTTATCAAGTATTAATCATTTTATCGCACTCAAATATTGCTTTCCAACATAAGAAGTTTAATTTACATACAGTTATATAGTTTCAAGCATCGCTATGTAACATTAACAATTCAATTTAGGCTCACAGTTAGTGTTTCAAGTATTCCTGCACAACACTAATAATTCTATTCAATATTACTTATTCGTCGGCACACAAATTGTTCCAAGTATTGCTAGGTATCTCTATCAGTTCAATTAAACAGTCATTTATTTTCCCTTAGTTAAATGGTTAGACATTTCTATTTCTGACAATTCGAATTGACATAAATCCTTTGTTTGCACATAGTTTAAATGTCAAACAGTTCGATTTAATCCATAGATTTATCAGATGCTTCCAATCCGGCGGCAGTGTGAACCCGTGAGCAATGGTAATGAAGGGGTACACCACATTCCCCAAAACTCTAGCCTTAATGGTACCTCACCATCAGATTGTTTAGTGACGTATCCAGGACACTCGATAGAGGGGATCCTAACCCTCTGCGGAGATGCAGTCGGTTTATTCTTCATCCCCAGCCAACCAGGATAAGTTCAAGTACTTCAACTATATAGCAGTACTGACATGGCTAGAACGAGGGAATAATTCCACTTTTATTTCATTTGATTGAACGTGATTCCCTAACTTCTAGGCATAAAATAACCCTAGATAGGTTTACATGCCGTGAAAATTTATCAATCAACAAATCATTGCACATCCATTGTAATACTTTAACATATTTACGAGGATCATTAAATAAGTTTCCAGACTTTTTTTTTCGTGTGGGCACTTTTATTGATAGTACACGCATGAAACTCTAGTCCCCTTTGAAGTATTCTCCTCCGACTGCAATGCACTTGTTGTACCGTTCCAACAACTTCTGCAAGGCCCCATGGAAGTCCTCTTGTGTGAGCGTGTCAATGACCTTCGTCACAAGCTCTTTCATCTCCTCAATTGTCTCATAACGACAGCCTCTGAGCTTAGGGAATAACCAAAAGTCACAGGGAGCACACCTCTCATCTTGCCTCACAGACTCCCTGTCTTCCTTGAATCTCTTATGTCACTCAGTAACTGATGCTTGATTCATACAAGATGCTCCGAAAGCATTCTGAAGCATTCTATATGTTTCTGTGGCATTTTTTCCAAGTTTAAAACACAATTTTATTGCATATCGATCTTCCTCACGTCCAGATTGCATGAGTTTTGAAATTCACCAGCTTTGACAACCAGGCTTTAGTAGGGTGTATTCCAATTGCTGCTGTAGCTGTTCATTTGAACCTGAAATCATAAAGATTAATCAGTCATCTCATAAAATGTATAGCAATAACATACTGAATTTTCAAAAGTCTACGACAATTTTAAATGCCTGTACAAAAAAAGTCTGGAAACTTATTGAAGGCTCCACGTAATTGTTTATTTGCATTTATATTGCTTCGAATGCATTCTCCTGGAATTGAATATATTCATAAACGTGTTTTTAAGGGTCCGAGAACATGTGGGTTGATGTCGTTGAGGAAAAGGGATAAAATTATGAATTTATACATACTTATGTGTTCGAATGAGAATGGTCGAACCCTGATTGTTGGCGTGATTTCTCAGTTAGTGCCCACCAAGATACACACATCAGCAGCTCTACGCATTCAGGACTTCCCCGTCAAGAAGTCGATGGTTCATATCTGCCAATGTGTGAGCCTGCACACTCAGCATCTAGTTGTATTTGTGTGTATGTACTTGACATATTTGGCGCCTTTTGCTAATTAGTGTCTTTAAGACGCTGTGACTCATTCAGAAAAAGAGAATACATCAATTAATAATAAAAACGAAAAATCTGTTTTGTTTCGATCATTAATCAAAATTTATTGTGGTGATTAAGAAAGAAAGAAAGAAAGAAAGAAAGAAAGAAAGAAAGAAAATATGTAAATTAAAAAAAAGAGGATGTGAAAGGAATATCTGTATTCGAAAAAGAACAAAAAGTAAGAAAAAGAGAAGGAAAATAGATGAATTGGAAGAAAGAAAGAAATGTGAAAAAATAAAGAGAGAGAGAGAGAGAGAGAGAGAAAGAGAGAGAGAGAGAGAGAGAGAGAGAGAGAGAGAAAGAGAGAATAATACCTGAATTCGAAAAAGGACGAAAAAGAAAGGAAAAAATCGAAAATATCTAAATTGAAAGAAAGAAAAATATCGGAAGAAAAAAGAAAGAAAAGTATCTGAAGAAAGAAAGAAAGAAAGAAAGAAAGAAAGAAAGAAAGAAAGAACCTAAATTAAAAGACCATGGGAAGAAACCCGAGGTTATGTGTTCAGTTCAAAAAGATCATTTCCTTGTGATGAGAATTCGAGAAATTATAACTTGTGTTGGGAGGAAAAATACCATAAGTTTTCCGGATTCGAATAATTTGCTCAGTAAAAGATTAGAGTCTGTAGATAAATAAATACACGAAAGCAAATATTTACTTTGTAAGTTGGCACCAGATTTAGCTACGTGATTTAGTCAATCATATATTAGTCACGTGACTCAAATGACTACATAACACATCACTCAATAAGCCCCGGGCCTAACTTATAAAGCAACAACTTTTTGGCATAATTCGACTTTATTCATCAACATAGTCTCCTTCTAGGGTGATACACTGATTCCAATGCTTCTCTAACAATTTGATGCCTTTTTTGTAGAAGGATTTGTCTTTAGCCTTAAAATACGCCTCACTTTCCGATATCACTTCTTCATTGGAGCCAAATCTCTTTCCCTGGAGAATTCTTTTGGGGTCAGCATGCAGCCAGTAATCGCCGGGGGCCAGAACTAGTGAATAGGGGTGGGCGCGGAAGCAATTCGAAGTGCAATTCATTTAGTTTTGCTATTGATACGATAGACTTGTGACACTGTGCATTGTCTTGCAGAAAAAAAACATTTTTTCCTTCTTCCTTTGTGGCCATTTTTTGGCGATTTCCTCCTTCAAACGCACCAATAATGCTACATAATATTCACTATTGACGGTTCTTACTTTCTCAAATCGATGAACAAAATACCTTGCACATCGCAAAATACGGAGGCCCAAACCTTGTCTACTGATGTTTGCATCTTTGGTCGCTTTGGACGACTTTCACCTGTTGCAGTTTACTCAGCTGACTGCCGATTTGACTCCGGAGTGAACTGGTGAATCCATGTTTCATCAATTGTCACATATTTACACAAAAAAAAAATCGTTTTTGTTGGGTTGAAACAGTTGCAAACCACGCTCTGAATCGTCGACGCCTAGATGTTTTTTGATCGACTGTGAGCAAATACGGCGCCCACTTTGAACACAGCTTTCACTTTGACAAATGTTCATAAAAAATGGTGCATATACTGCCTTCTGATATATTCAACTTTTCGGCTATCTCACGCAACTTCAATTTACGATCGACCAAAACGGGTTTGTAAAGTTTTACGTTTTCCGGGACTACTGCCGAATTTGGGCGACCTGAGCATTCAGCATCATTAGTATCAGTACGACCGCGTTTAAAGTCAACATACCACCTCTTAACCGTTGTTTCTGACGGGGAAGAGTCCGAATAACACTTACCAAGCCATTGCTTTGCTTGAACAGTATTTTTCCATCAGAAAGCAATGCTTTATCAACACACTAAATTCAGATTTTTCGATTGTTTTGAAAACTTGCAACTGTAAGTAGTAAAAGGTTGGCGACCGTAGTCGAGGGTGACCAAAATGCTCCCTTTTCAATAGCTACTACACCAAGGTGCAGGGGAGGGCGCTACTCCTTTCCATGGATTGCTCCACTTTACCCTTGATACGTACCATATATTGATGAATGTTAAGCAACAGTAGATTCACTTAAATAACTGTAATTTGTAAACTAATAATTCGATTGGGCTCAAATTTTGACACGTGCCATTTGAAGGTTAGTCTGTTATAAAAATCATATGGATTTTTTATTAGTAGTGCCATCTATATGTCAGGCCCGGTATTTTTTGAGTGATGTGTTATGTGTGCAATTAAAACTAACAAACGTTAAACGTGTTAAATACAAGCTCTTCTGAGGATCGGACAAGTGAAACACCGAGTCATGGAATTAACCTTAAGCCAGGAATTAGTCAATTCTGCCGGCCCGAAGCTACTATCTAACTCTCTCTCTCTCTCTCTCTCTCTCTCTCTCTCTCTCTCTCTCTCTCTCTCTCTCTCTCTCTCTCTCTTTGGGGCGGGACAGGCTTTTATATCCATCGTCAGGCTGTAAAATTGTCTGGAATCTTCTTAAGATTTTCACAACATTCGAGAAATAGGAAGTACATAGTCAATTTTTGTTTCTTTGTTCCTTTTTCGTGTTTAGTCTCAAGCTTCTTAGGGTCACAAGGTTGTTTCATTTAACCGTTAAACTGTCGCAAACATGGCTTTACCATAATACTGATCAGTGAGCACTTCTTGTGGTGTAAAATTTTGCCAGGTAGACTAGCAAACCTCCACGAGTGAGTTCGATTCTCATTGGGTGCTCCATTCATACGGCTTATTGCCACATCTAAACAAAGCATTTAGTAAATTACTAGATTACACCGATGTTATCTCTCTTTTGAGCTCAAATAACCAAGGGGTTCCACTCGGGTGCTAGTTGAAATCACCAGAGCCTTCAAGGAACCGAATGCTAAACAAAAGTTTTCTTTTAAAATAAAACACGTAAAATATACATTTGTTAGTTGGTTGTCTGGGTTTTATGGCATATCAACCTTTGTAGGTTATTTAACGCTAAATCCATTTTATGCAAAAATCAGTTCTATTTCAAACAGTTCTAATTCAGCCAATTCAGCTTAGTACAAGAATAGATTTTGTTTAGCCACTGTTAAAGGTCAAAACAGTTCAATATTAAACAATTCAGTTTAGCATAAGAACACAGTTTAATTGTTGGTACACAGTTTAATTGTCACTCATTGCGAGGCAGTCTTCCCCTTCTGCAGAGAAGCAGTCTGTTTATTCTATAGGCCTAACCGACTGTACAAATATATATATATATATATATATATATATATATATATGTGTGTGTGTGTGTGTGTGTGTGTGTGTGCGCGTATGTGTATGTGTGTGTTTGTGAGTCTGTGGATATATATATATATATATATATATATATATATATTGGAGGAGATTTGTTTTTAAAATATATATGTATATATTTCTTAAACTGAAAATCAAATGAACCACTATGCTACATGATTTTATCGTTGACTATATATATATATATATATATATATATATATATATATATATATATATATATATATAACATCTTCTTTATGCTTTTAACTGAGTTATTATTACAAACATAGTCATAACTAAATGGTTAAATTCTACTCGTTTTAACAACCAGATTCATCATTCATAAAAAAAACATTAATTTGATACTAGAAATCCCGATATTTTTATTCTCATTTTGACTTTTGAAATGACACTGACAAAAATGCAATTTGCAGTGTTATTGATGAAATAGTTTATATCTATTTTAAATATATGATTTGAATTGGAAGGATGAATTTATTAAAGATCCCAATTTAGAAGTGATCACTCACTTTCTACCACTCAAAAAATTCTGGGGTTTTTTAAATGTATATTTGTTTTCGTTCTGTTTGAAGTAAAGAAGAATTGCCATAAAATGACAAATTTGTTGCTATTAAGTTACCATGGTTACGAAGGAAATTAAAAATAGTGGAACGTAGAAGAATTTCTTTAAAATACAATTTAATATTATTTATCATATTGAAAATTCTGGAAACATCGACTTATACAATAGAAGGGATTCTTTTGTTATAAAATGGCAGTGTTATATTTGTTATTTTGTCATGTAAAAGTCACATGTCACACACAGTTATTTTTTATATATTTGATTTGGTTGTATATTATGGTATATCAACTCTTATGGCTTATCTAATGCCAAAAAAAGTTTATATATATATATATAGTAAAGCAAATTTGGCGACCATTGTCGAGTGGGACCCGAATGTTTCCTTCTCAATCGCTACTATACCAAAGCGTAGGAAAGGGCATTACTCCATTCCTTGGATTACTCCACTTTACCATTAATACGTACCTTATATTGCTGAGTGTTAAGCAAGGAGATATCAAATACCATTTCTTGAGTCTTCGGTATGACCCGACCTTGGATTGAACTCCGATCTCTCAGGCCGTTTGCGAACACTATATATATATATATATATATAATTTTTGAGTTTGAGCAAATGTCCTCAAGTTTCAGGACTTTTCTCAGTATTCATTGTTTACAATGCAGCAGTATGAATTGTATCCACTCGTCCTCTTACTCTTCCAAGTCCAACAGTTTTTGTATCAATACTTTGGTGATTTTACCAAGTGCACCAATTACAATTTTTATTACCGTCACTTAATGTTCCAATGTTTTTTTTTCAATTCTCTAGCAAGGCCCAAGTATTAATCTTTTTTTTTTTTTTTTTCGCTTTTTTTCAATTTTACTCAGTAGTCAGCCGAAACAGCAAATTCTACAATTCGGCAAGTTCTCTTTTTTTTTACATAGTTTTTAGTTTGTTGATTATTACGAGGTCTAATCGTCTGGCCGAAATTAGAAGACCTGTTTGTGTTATTATTATGATCATTTTTAACACCATATAATTGTGAGCAAAAAATGATTATTAATATAATTAATTACTTGAAACCGTATAACTGTATAAATTATTAGTATTAGATATGAATTTTTGATGCCATACAACTCTATGCGAATTATCTGTATTCAATAGAGTGCAAGTACGTGTTAGGGTCAACTAAAGCTGATTTAAAATCATTAGTATTAGATAGGAACACTTGAAATCATATAAACAGCGTGATACAAAAACGAGTATAGACAAACAAAGACAATGCGATTAAAAGAGATTGCAATCAAACTGTCAAAATAAAAAGTTATTATTAGATTCTTTTGCCAAAAAATCAGATTTTGGCATTAAATAAACCATAAGAAGTTGATGTACCGTTATAATGAATCAAAGTAAACCAAACCAAGCCAACAAGTAATTTACTTATGATGGTGAAGCCTAAGGTAGATCGAGGGTAGATAACATAAAAGAGGTACACCATATTGCATGCAACAAATTCCCGACCGTAATTCCTCAGATTTTGAATATTATTTTTTTCCAAGAATGATTGACTTACCAATATATATATATATATATATATATATGTGTGTGTGTGTGTGTGTGTGTGTGTGTTATATTTGTTGCATGCAATATTTTTTAAAAGAATACAAGTTTCTTAGTGGACCAATTTATTTTGGAAAATAGAATATATATATATATATATATATATATTAATACAAATTTCGTTGAACATAATAGGCATTTTCTATCTACATATTTTCTTGTTGATCCGTTCATATTGCCGTATTGCTTTTATCATATTCGGCTGGAATTGATTGATGTATTTTCCATAACTGTATATATCCCAAGTACTTTCTGCCAGACTTTGGGCAATCATCTGGGGAGGACCTATTACAAAAGTGATGTAACTTTTGTTTTTGCATTACTACAATGTAAGAGCGTCTGGACTGATGGAGTGTATAGCGTTTGCTTTTAAATATGTTTCTTTAAATAGTGTCAGTAGCTAAAGACATTTAAGTACATTACCACTGGTTTGAATACATTATATTCTTTTAAAAAATATTTATTTTGTTCTTACATACGTGAAGGTTTTCAGCTTATTGCTTTCATCACAGAATATATGTGGCACAAGGGCATATGAATGGGGTACCCAATGAGATTAGAACTCACTCATGCGGTGACTTCTATATAAACCGACACAAATCATGAAAAAAAACATTCGACTAACAAATATACACGAGTGAGTTCGAGACTCATTTGGTGCTCCATTCATATGGCCTTGTGCCACATATGATCACTGACGAAAGCTACAAGCTGAAAACATACACGTAGGAAAGGGCATTTCTGAAAAAAATAGAAATCTCTTAATGGACCTATTCATTTTGAAATCTCTTTTGACCAAAACAAAAAAAAACATTTTTACATACATACTTATATATGTGTGTGTGTGTGTGTGTGTGTGTGTGTGTGTGTGTGTGTGTGTGTATAAATATATATATAGAGAGAGAGGGGGAGGGAGAAAAAGAGAGGGAGAGAGTTTGAAAGATATGTGGAAAGAGAGAGGGAGAGAGTCTGTTTTGGCAGAAACATTTTCTATGAAGGCTTGATTACAAATACTGCACCCGGTCCCATCGCCAGATATCTTGACAAATAAGAATTTTCTTTCTCTTACTGGTGGTATTAGCATAGGATACATTTCTAATCCTGTTAAGAATGTCGTCTTTTGAATTCGTGAAGATATAGAGTGAGACACCGACTGTTAGAATATAAATTCAGTGAAATTTATACTTGCTTTTGCTTAAATAACGACAGGCAGGTAAACGAATACATGTCTAATCCTGTAAACAAGTGTAAATTTGAATATCTCAGTCGTACAACAAAGGACAACTACCGTGAATATATGAATTCATTACATGAGATACTTGTTTTAGTCTCCTATGTATGTGTGTGTTTGTATCTGTGTGCATGTGTGTGTGTGTGAATGTATGTGCACGTGCCTGTGTGTGTATGTGTGTGCATTTGTGAGTGTGTGTGTGTGCGAACATATGTACCTGTGTGTACGTGCATGCATGTGTAAGTGTATGCGTGCGTGCGTGCCTATATGTGTGTATATATGCATGTACGTGTGTGTGTGTAGATGCGTGCGGTGCGTCCATATGTGTGTATGATGTGAGTGTGTTTTTGTTGGTTGGGTTTTATGGCATATCAACTTTTGTAGGTTATTTAACGCCAAATCCTGTTTATACATATATCAAGTATATACGATTTGTAAGCAAGTAGATTGTAGTTAAGATTTTAAACGAGTCAGAACTTCTTTGTTTGCACTGGTGATATGAACTTTTAGGTTGTAGGGGAGTTTCATGGACCTATATTTTTGATTGGAGGCTGATTTCCCTCAGATAGTGGATTATGTTAGTAGAATCTGTTGATTCAAATCAGTTTTTCAAGTTTGTGGCATTATTGAAAGCTCTGAGAGTATGAGAGAGTATTTTTTGTATTCCATCAATATGCCTTTCACGGTGTATGGTTTTTCGTGTGAGAATTTTGGTGGAGGTTCCTGTTTTAGGATGAAGGAGTAGATCAGTTTATACATAGTCGGTTTAGTCTACTACTTTTATTAGGTGCGAGAGAGAGAGAGAGAGATTGAGAGAAACTGTGTGCGTATGTGTGAGTGTGCATGTATGTGTATAAGAGAGAGAGAGAGAGAGAAAGAGTGTTCGTATGTGTGAGTGTGCATGTATGTGTGTAAGAGAGAGAGAGAGAGAGAGAGAGAGAGTGTGTGCGTATGTGTGAGTGTGCATGTATGTGTGTAAGAGAGAGAGAGAGAGAGAGAGAGAAAGAGTGTGCGTATGTGTGAGTGTGCATGTATGTGTGTAAGAGAGAGAGAGAGAAAGAGTGTGCGTATATGTGAGTCCGCATGTATGTGTGTAAGAGAGAGAGAGAGAGAGAGAGAGAGAGAGAGAGAGAGAGAGAGAGAGAGAGAGAGAGAGAGAGAGAGAAAGAGTGTGCGTATGTGTGAGTGTACATGTCTGTGTGTAAGAGAGAGAGAGAGAGAGAGAGAAAGAGAGAGAGAGAGAGTATGCGTATGTGCGAGTGTGCATGTATGTGTGTAAGAGAGAGAGAGAGAAAGAGAGAGAAAGAGTGTGCGTATGTGTGAGTGTGCATGTATGTGTGTAAGAGAGAGAGAGAGAGAGAGAGAGTGTGCGTATGTGTGAGTGTGCATGTATGTGTGTAAGAGAGAGAGAGAGAGAGAAAGAGTGTGCGTATGTGTGAGTGTGCATGTATGTGTGTAAGAGAGAGAGAGAGATAGAGAGAGAAAGAGAGAAAGAGTGTGCGTATGTGTGAGTGTACATGTGTGTGTGTGTAAGAGAGAGAGAGAAAGAGAGAGAAAGAGTGCGCGTATGTGTGAGTGTGCATGTATGTGTGTAAGAGAGAGAGAGAGTGAGAGAAAGAGTATGCGTATGTGTGAGTGTGCATGTATGTGTGTAAGAGAGAGAGAGAGAGAGAAAGAGTGTGCGTGTGCGTGAGTGCGCATGTGTGTGTGTAAGAGAGAGAGAGTGTGTGCGTGTCTGTCTGTCTGTCCGTCTGTAAGTGGGGGTGTCCAATAGTGGAGGTTCTTCTGGGTGGGTCTCCACAACACACACGCATAGATAGATGGAAAGAATTAAATCAGTCTCTTGTTGGTTCATCTGTAAAAGAATAAATAAATAAACCTGCTATAAATAAAATAGCATTCATCAAAAGTATTAACATAATGAACACATTTAATAACTAACCTTATCACCTCTCCAAACAGAATTGACCAACTATATATTATATAAAAAAAACACTCTAAATAAATAGAAAAACTGACAGCAACTCAAAGCAACGAACAACCTAACACAACCCCTGAAGACGACCAGTGAAATGATCGAAAACGTTTGGGCTACTATGAAGCACTTTCTTCACGACCTTGACCCAGGTATAAGAAAAATAATTAGAAGACTTGAACGTTTAACTTAAAGATCTTAAAAAGTAAACACTCCACGAACTTCAACCAACAAGCCTTGATAAAAACTTACTGCCTAAGTACACAATACATATATACGAGGTACATACGGTAAGTTTCCAGACTTTTTTCGTGTGGCCACTTTTATTGATAGTCATCATCATCATATCGTGCTGGCAGCACGGATATCCCTGACCCTCTCTCGCCACTCCTCCCTATCGTTCATCGCCCTAGGTAGGTCTTCAGGACAACAACCTGCATCCTCACATAGCTGCTGAATGTACGTTCGTGCTGGTCGTCCTGCTTTTGCGCGGCCGTGTGTGGGGATCCATAAGAGTACATCTCTTATGAGATCATCTCTGCTTCTCCAGCAATGTCCTGCATGTCTGGTTCGCCTAACTTGGATAGTTTTCGTGATAGGGGGCAGGTGGCCGTACAGTTGGTGTCTTGTGGGGTGTTGCTGCCAGGACTTGTTCAGGATTGCACGCAGCATGAAACTCTAATCCACTTCGAAGTAATCTCCTCCAATGCACTTGTTGTACCGTTCCAACAACTTCTGCAAGGCCCCATGGAAGTCCTCTTGTGTGAGCGTGTCAATGACCTTCGTCACAGCCTCTTTCATCTTCTCAATTGTCTCATAACGACAGCCTCTGAGCTTAAGGAATAACCAAAAGTCACAGAGAGCAAGGTCTGGACTTTAGGGAGGCTGCGGAACTGTCTTGATGCCCATCTTGGTCAAATAGTCTGTGACAAGAATGGAGTTGTGGACTGGTACATTGTCCTGGTGGAAATGCCCCTGACCCGATTTCAAGAGTGCTGGCCTCTTCCGACGGAATCTCTTCCTGAACTCCCTTAAAACCTCAACATAGTAACCCTAATCCTAACCCTAACCCTTTGGCCAATCAACTCTGGTGTTCTGACTTCCTTACTTCTCCCACACCTTTCATCATCCCTCACAGACTCCCTGCCCTCCTTGAATCTCTTATGCCACTCAAAAACTGATGCTCGATTCATGCAAGATGGTCGAAAAGCAGTCTGAAGCATTCCATATATTTCTGTGTCATTTTTTCCAAGTTTAAAACAGAACTTTATTGCATATCGTTCTTCTAAAGTGTCAGATTGCATTTTTGAAATTCACCAGCAGTAACAATCAGACTTTAGTAGGGTGTATTCCAATTCCTCTTGTGGCTGTTCATTTGAAGCTGAAATCATAAAGATTAGTCAGTCATCTCATAAGATGTATAGCAATGACATAGTGAATTTTCAAGAGTCTACGACAATTTTGAATGCCCATACGAAAAAAGTCTGGAAACTTATCGTATGCACCTCGTATATATATATATATATATATATATATATATATATTCAATAACACGCATAACAAACCTCCACGACAAATTAACCTAATTCAGATTTACAATCTTACAAACAACATGAAAAACCGTTAAAAATTTCACTAACATCTCGAAACGAACCAACAACGCAACCACTTCTCACGCAGGAATATATTCTATTCCATGCAAACATTACATCAACGAAACCCAACGCAATCTAGAAAAAGAATCTACGAACACAAACGATCAATTGAACTAAATGACAACCGAAATGTCCTTTTCTCCCACAATGTTAGATCTCAAATACACTTTTTCCCGAGTCACTCTAATCAAACCCATACATTACAAAAAATCCCACAGATTATTAGAATCGACAGTTTTTTCCAAAGCAAACCACATAAAACAACGTCCAGGATTCCATCAGATTTCACCCTACTTGGCAGACATTATATTACAGGAAAACAAGATTAAAATTGAGAATGGATTTAAAAAATTAGCAAAAAATCTTTAACAAACTAAAACATTTTTCACTCAATACAACCATCCTCTTGGGGATCTTTTCCTTTTCCTTTTCCTTTTTCTTTTTCTTTTCTTCAATTCCACTTTGACATAATAGACAATGTCTTTGATAAAACGGGATATGCTTGAACCCCTTCCCTGCCACCCCTTCCCCCTTCTTTCCTTCTTTCTTTTCTCTCTCTCTCTCTCTCTCTCTCTCTCTCTCTCTCTCTAACTTTAATCCACTTCTTTCTGATCAAATCTCTGATGTAACCTAATACATTTGACTCCACTAAGATCCAACATATACCCAGACAGTTACAGTCAAAACCAATAACACCTACTACCATCACTTAAACCCACATCTAGCTCCCTCTCTATTTTTTCCCTTATCTGCCTCTTGTCTTAAGACCCTCTCCCTCCCTAAAATACTTAAATGTAAGAAATCTCAGAAACGTTTATTCTGAAGAAATTCTTAAATAAAGAATGAAATATCCCGACTAAACTATTTATCTGATTTATCCATCTTTCCACTTACTTTTTTTTATCTTGTCAGATTCACTGAAATCGAGTATTTCACCATATATATTTGCCCAGTCGACTGGGGCTGTAGACTAAACCGACTGCTTCTTTGCAGAAGAGTCAGACCCCCCACAAATGAGTGTTCTGATATGACTCTGAACAATGCGATGGTGAGGTTTCAGTAATGGTAGAGCTTTGGAGAATGCGGAGTACCCATTAATTGCCATCGCTCCCAGTTCCACTCTGGCCTTGAGTGGTAACATATGATAGGGTCCTATCTATGGGTCAAATAGAACTAAACTGAGTGCTTATGCTGAACTGAATTGTTTGAAATAGATTTGTTTTGATATTTAACTGTGTGTAAAGAAAAAACATTACTTATACTAAACTGAAAGGCTTGAAATTTTATTCGGCATTAGATGACCCAAAAAAGATTAATATACCGTAAAATAAAACAACCAACCAACCAACCATATATATAGATATATATATATGTATGTATATATGTATATGAAAGAGCTGAACAAAAGTGAAAAGACAAATAGGAATATTACATTGTATTTCATTACTTTTTGAATATTAACAATTGATTTTATTTTCAAGTCATCATTCGGAGAAAAGTTTTAATGAACAAACATTTTTTAAAAAACTTTTTAAAATATTCTTTAAGAGATTTGTTATGCTATAAGAGAATGCTAGTATAGGTGCGAAACTGACAGTCATCAAGTGCATTTGACCCTGTGTCATAATACATATAGCGCTTAAAATACACCGACACCGTGCAAGATCCCCCATCAGAGGTGTCCTGGATAAGTCACTTATTTCCGGTAGTGAAGATCTAGTTCTAGAGATGTGGTGAACGTGGAGTGACCATTCACTGCCATTACTCCAAGATCAACTCTGAGCTAGTTTGGTGGTCGCTTTTAGGGTCCTGTCAATGATTCACATAGACCTGTTGAAAATTATTTGTATCAGGTAGAAATACTTGATATCATATAATTGAGCAAATAATGATAGCAAAATAAAAAGTGACATTTAAAAGAAAAATGCAATGGAACTATATTTTTATTAAAATAACAGGAGAGAAGAAAGTATATTCAAAGAAAGAAGGCTGACTGAACGGTTATGAGTCTTTCTTTGTATATACCTTCTTCTCTTCTATTATTTTCATCCCTTGTTGTTCAACCAATATTTTTCACTATCTTAAAGTCCTCATGAGGGTTTATTAAAACCTAAACGTTTTAATGTTGACTTACATCATAATAGATTAATCACATTTTGAATACTTTTTTTCATCATATATATATATATATATATGTTACGCTGCTAAGCTGTCATCTAAATTGAACACTCAAATAAAAATAATACTGAAATCTCTTTTTTCGGATACATTTAGCTAAGTAACATGAAAATATATTTAGACTCTATTGATTAAATTTTTTTCAAAGAATCGCCATTGACTTTAATCGCGGCCTGCAGAAGACTTTGGAATCTCCTGGAAGCCTTTCCAGCTGTCTCTTTGTTTAAGTTAGTAAATGTTAATGTTATGTTTGCCTTCAGTTCATCTTTGATAATGCCCGAAATTTTGTTCTTTTGCACAATCAAGCCCCACACATGATAATCGAGAGGATCGCAATCTGAGGGACCAAATGTTAGAAGCAATATCGCCGTAGAAATTCTCTCATAGCCAAAAACAGATTCCTGTTTCAAGATGTGGGTTTTTCAGCAGCCACCCTCACGATCCACTTCCAAGCACTTGATATCGGCGTCTGTATTGAATATGAGGCCATGTAGAAAGACGAATGGAGGCAACACGTCACAACCAATAGAGATTACCTCAAAGACCTTAATATGTACTGGGTGTTTGGTTTTTATTAATATGAGTCTGTCCTCAGATTGACACTCAACCACACTGTAATCTTCGTATTTGCTCTTCTCAGAATCCTATACAGTACAGCAAGCCGTTTCCATATTTCTGTAAGACAGAGTTGAGTCATTTAGCTGCTTTCGTCCCTGACAAAGGCAAATTGATAGTATAAGCCAAATTGACTGTATAAAATATGAAACAAGTAAAGAGCACGGGTAAATTGATCATTCAAAATGGTGACAATTTATCCTTGTACTATATATGCTATGTATGTAGTGATGATCATATACATATGCTATACATGGTCATTTATATATGCTTTATATGTAGTGATAGTCATATATGTATGCTATATATGTTCATATAGATATGTTATATATGTAGTGATGGTCATGTATATGCTATATAAGGACATATATATATGCTATATATGTAGCGATGGTCATTCAAAAAGTGCTAAGCCTCATCTAAAAAGAAGAACCATAACAGAACATTTTTAAGGCGACACATTACGACTTTTTACAAAACTAGAAAAACTAATACGGATTTCTGTCTTAATTTCGATGAAAAGGAGTCCCGACCCATACAAAGGTAAGAGGTATGCGACAATATAAAAATTGAGTCAAGGCTGGAGTCTTTCTGAATAATCCTCGTGTATAGATAAGATTAGAGACTCAGTGGAAGATCGGCAATCTAGGATAGCCTGGCAAACAATAAACGAAGTGAGTAAAAGGAAGAGCACAGCCACAGCAAAATTCAAAGCTACAAACCAACAAGAAAGAATAAAACTGTAGAAACAACATTTCGAAAATCTACTAGGAAACCCACCGAAAGTTACGCATGAACCAATCACCAGAATTATTAGTAAACAATTGGACATTAAACTAGGACCGTTCACTCAAGAAGAACTCGACTCGGTTCTTAGAAAAATTAAAAATAGGAAAGTCACAGGGCTTGACGAAATTCCCCCATTATGGAAGACCAGACAATTCGACGACATACGATAGACAGATGGATGAAGGGATACGTCCTTCCCTTCCTTAAAAAGGGTGACCTCAGATTAGCCAAGAACTACCGAGGTATAGCACTTACATCCATAGAAGCCAAAATTTACAATGTCCGACTACGAAACCGCATAGAACCCAAAATTGACAACATCTTTAGGAAAAACCAAAATGGCTTCCGAAGAAATAGATCCACGACCTTACAAATATTGACCATCCGTAGAATCCTTGATGGCGTACGGGCAAAAAACCTGCAGGCAACATTACTATTTGTCGACTTTACCAAGGCCTCCGATTCCATTCACAGAGGGAAGATGGAACAAATCCTATTAGCATACGGCCTACCAAAAGAGTCCGTAGCAGCAATTACGATTCTCTATAGAAATACGAAAGTGAAAGTACGTTCACCTGATGGAGACACAGAATACTTCAACGTTGTAGCAGGAGTACTACAAAGGGGACACACTAGCCACGTAACTCTTTATCATCTGTCTAGACTATGTGCTTAGAACATCGATTGATAAAATCAAAGAAAACGGCTTCGAGCTGACAAAGAAAAGAAGCAGAAGGTACCCCGCAAAAATAATTTCCGACGCCGACTACGCCGATGACATAGCGATTCTGGCAAATACACCCAACCAAGCCGAAACACTACTGCATAGTTTGGAATGAGCCGCTGCAGGCATTGGCCTCCATGTCAACGCACACAAAACGGAATACATGAACTATAATCAAGCAGGCGACATCTCCACACTAGACGGAACCTCTCTGACAAATTCACCCACCTAGGAAGCAGTGTCTCATCAACCAAAAAAGACATCGACACATGGCTAACGAAGGCATGGACAGCTATCGATAGACTATCGATCATATGGAAATCAGACTGGACCGATAGAATGAAACGCAGTTTCTTCCAGGCAGCGGTCGTGTCGATACTGCTGTATGGATGCACTACTTGGACGCTAACTAAACGGCTGGAGAAGAAGCTAGACGGCAGTTACACAAGAATGTTGCAAGCAATATTGAACAAGTCCTGGTGGCAACACCCCACAAGGCACCAACTATACAGCCACCTGCCTCCCATCACGAAAACTATCCAAGTTAGACGAACCAGACATGCAGGACACTGCTGGAGAAGCAGGGACGAGCTCATAAGTGATGTACTCCTATGGACCCCCACATATGGCCGAGCAAAAGCAGGACGACCAGCTCGAGCATAAATACAGCAGCTATGTGAGGATACGGGATGTAGCTCTGAAGACGATAGGGAGAAGTGGCGAGAGAGGGTCAGGGATATCCGTGCTGACGGCATGACATGATGATGATGATATATATATATATATATATATATATATATATATATATATATTGTGTTAGTGTGTTAAATATTAGCTCCCCAAGAGGATCGAAAGGCTGAGTTTTAATCTTATCTTTTCACTTTTAATATATAAAGATATTGCTCGGCATTTCCGTACATTGAGTACTATAAGGATTCTGTGTATTAAGAAAACTTTTTAGCATAAGACTGCAATCATAATCATAATGGTATATATATATATATATATAGAGAGAGAGAGAGAGAGAGAGAGAGACTTGAGCTTGGGTTCGGCAAGCGACTAAGGAGAAAATAAACTCTGAATTCAAACCAGCTGTACTTCACTAAAAACTGACCTTATATTTCATCCTGGCCGTTACATAGTGATTGGGTGGTTTATATGTATAAATATACTTATCTATGTATACCTATTAAGACACGATCTTAGGTATGTATTTATCTTCATATATGACAAATATACAAATATTCATAGGTTTTCATATATATATATATATATATATATATATATATATATATATATATATATTTCCAAATAACCGCATATGTTTATAAACATATATTTGCTCGTATGTATTTCCTGAATCTTCACGATGGGCAGGATTCGGCACAATCTCGAATTTCAAGCTGGTTTGAATTCAGAGACTTCCTTTTTGACAAACCAAGGCTATAGACCAAGTTCTTCTTCTATTTACCAATGAGTGAGGACAGAAGAGATAGATTTATGCCGTTCTCAAGAGGATTAATGCGAAGTAAAACGTTAGCAGCTTCATTCGAAATTCGAACGTAGGTCACCCATTCCATATACTACGATATATATATATATATATAACAGAGATGCACACACACACACACACACACACACACGCTCACTCCTATGTATATGTATATATATTAATAATATGGTTTTAATATGGATGCATTTATATATACTGCTTAATATCGGTGATAGAATATATATGCCCATAAATAAATATAAATATATAAATATATAAATCTTACGTATATATAAGTAAAGTTGGCGACCATAGTCGAGGGTGACCAGAAGGCTCCCTTTTCAATAGCTACTACACCGAAGTGTAGAGAAGAATGCTACTCCTTTCCCTGGATTGCTGTACTTTACCCTTGATACGTAGCTAATATTGCTGAGTGTTAAATAAGGAGGTATCAAGTACCATTTTTAAAGTCTTTGGTATTACGCAACCGAGAATTAAACCCAGCTCTCTCAGACCATTAGCGAACACTCTACCCACTAGGCCAATATATATATTATGTATATATATTAATCGCATGAACATGCGTTTATATATATATATATATATATATATATATATATATATATATATATATATAATCTCTATACGTATCTTACTAAGATACTCTCATATAATGTTATTAAATGAGATTCATTTTTCAAGATAGTCAATCTTGCAGTCCACGCAGCTCTTTTATTGGTGTTACAGTGACTGGATACTGTCTGTAAAAAAAAACATCAACAGAAGGTATCATATGAAATTTTTAGCCTATATACTTTTCAGCCCACCGTCTTATATATATATATATATATATATATATATATATATATATATAATGTGTGATAGATAAACTGCTGTATATGTTAAGTACAAATGAAAATAACTCAGACACCTCAGTTTATCAGATATTTTTACCAATATTACATGAAATTATCTTGAAAAACCATAGATTAAATTTATTCAAACCAGTCGCTTCAACCACGCCCTCTAGACGACAACTGAATTTACCTTTCCAGCGGTCTCCGTGTTTAAATTGATCAATGCTGCTTTTATCTTTGCCTACAGTTCGTCTTTAGTTTTGTACCAAATTTTGTTGATCCGTCATTCAACCACGACCCACAAACAGTTAAAGGGAATACAATCTGGCATGTTAAGCAGTCAGATGTTTGTGGTGATGTGGTTGCAGAACTTTTTTCAAAACCAAGATTAAATTATCTTATTTGTGTGGCATGGTACCGACTCTTCTTACTCGACGTTGGTTCTTCTAGCAGCCACAATTTCAATCCAAAGAAGTTCTACCTCATCCAGGCTCTTGATTGAAGCGTCCGTGTTGAAACAATATGGGTAGATGAATGAACGCATTAGGTCATCATCGCTTGTGACCAACCCAAACACCATAATATTGACTGGGAGTTTGGTTTTATCAATCTGAATATGAATCTGTCTTCAGATTGACACCCAAGCATTCTGAAATCTCCGTTTTGGTACTTTCTGCCAGAATGTCATAGTTTCCAAATTTCGGGATGAGTAAATAAAGTCAGGGTAATTAATCCACACAAACAATGTCCAACTGAATCTTGGTTTGCTGCACAGTAGACACAAGCTGAAACAAATAAAGCACATGTGCGAAATTATTAATATGAAATGCCGACAATTTACTCTCGTCCCCTATATATATATACATTTACACACTTTTGAATATTTATATCATCTATATACATAGATTAATCTCTCTCTCCCCCACTCTCTCTCTCTATATATATACATTAATGTAAATAGAGTGATGGAGAAAGAGAGATTCTCTCTCTCTCTCTCTCTCTCTCTCTCTCTCTCTCTCTCTCTCTCTCTCTCTCTCTCAGTATATATTTAGTGAAAGAAACTGACTTACTCTCACGATATAAACATAGATAGAAGCGCATGCGCATACACACACAATCGTACACGCAGAGCTAGCTAGCTAGCTAGATAGATAGATATACCTATAGCTGTGTATCTATGTATGCATGTCATCTATATGAACCTGCATGTATTTACGCATATACTCACATAACGATGGATTTATATTCATATTTACTCACGTACACACTTTCAGATCACGTGTTATGACGCACAGACGCAACTTAAAACTTTAAGAACTTTATTTCTGAGATATTTGTTTTTTATTGCATCTTTCCTAATTGATATTTGTTTTCTTTCCTATTTTAATTTTTAGCGAACGCGTTTTTTTTTTGTTTTTTTTTCTTCCTTTTAGTTACAAATTCAAAGAATATAATTTATTGTTTAACGTGAAACAATAGGCTTTGATTAAACAACACTTAAGAAATGTGGATTACGCTGTTGAGACGCAAAATACACCCAAATTATCTCCAATCAACAAATTCTCGCCTTTGGATGAGAAGCCGATAAAAATAAGTAAATAAATAAACGCAGTAATAAATAAAGGCAAGAAAAGCAGACGACATTAAAAAAAGATGGTGGTCTGAATGTTATAGCGGAAATGATTGAACTAAAGGAATTATTATAGAAGCTTAATTAGAATTCATTAAATATGTATTCGACAAACATTGAGCAATATCTTCAAGGTTTTGGGTACGCGAATTTGCAAATGGACATTTTTACATAAATATTTTCTATGGAAAGTTAATTGTATGTAAAGAGAAAACACAGTAGGGATAAAAAAAACAACATTTGTTTAAAACCTGAGCATATATATAGATATATATATATATATATATATATATATATATATATATATATATATATATATATATCAATTGTACAGTTTGGTATATTTATAAAAGAAGAATACTCAATGTCGCTGATAAAGCATATATATATATATATTGGAATGTGTGAAAGCATAATACACACACATGCACACACATGCACACACACACACACACACACATGTATACATGATATAGCGTATTCACAGAGTTAGCGGTGCATGGTGACTATCAGTTTCTCAAGACTTGATTTTATGATCGCAAAGGCAAGAAAATGACAATCACCAAGCACGGCCGAATCTGAGTCAACCGCTATCCTAACTTTACACACACACACACACACACATATATATATATATATATATATATATATTCGCTGTATCATATTATGTTGTGCACAGAGATAGAAATATAGGTTACAGCCTTCAGAAGAGTTTGAACTCGATATCGTATACAGCCCACCTGAAGAAATTTCTGACGACTTCACACACACACAAATATATATATATCGTAATTCTTTTTCTTTTAAATACCCAATTTCAAAAATTAGAAAAAATATTCAATACAGCCCATTTGACCAAGATAGACATAGAATAAATTGTAGTTCACTCTATCTTAATCAGCTGATGCTCCATCTCTTTATATATGTAAGTGTATGTATTTGTGTTTTTATTCGTTTTTTAAAGGAAAAGTTGTCGGAAATTTCAGTGACCAGTATGAGAGAGTGTGAGAGCTGCACTACAAATTTGAACACACCTCCTCCCTATGCACATGGGCCTAGTCACACATGGGCATAGTAACACTAATGAGTCACATGATATTTTGGAGGGAAAATGACAAGCAGTACTCAATTTGGACATTTAGGGGTGTAGTTTCTTTGGGGTGTACTCACTTTTGTTGGCTGGGGTTTAGCTTTTAATGGTTATATTTTGAGTTATTTTGAGGGGAAAGTAAATTAACTCTGTTATATAATCTGCATACAGACTACTTTTCATTGTGTCAAAGTGTCAATTTGTCAATGTTGTCCCATGAAGAGATATACTTAAATATCTGCAGAAATATGAGGGGTGTACTCATGTTTGTGATACACTCTATATATATATATATATGGGGGGTGTTTTAATCATTTCCTAATTCATCTTTTTAAGTTTTTAATTTGATATTAAAGTTATATATATATATATATATATATATATATATATGGGGGGTTGAAGGATATCCTGAATCTTTGGATGTTATAAATTTAGTCCTGAAGTTTCTTTAAGACGAATTATTTCTGATGTTGGCAGTGTGCCTTTTCCGCCAATCAAGTCCATTTACGATTATGATACCTAAAGATTCAAGATATTTACCTTTCATAGATGATACAGGTTGTCTCAAAATAGATGGAACCAAATTATTATGACAAGGATTTATTACTGAGGCAACCACAATGGTGGTTATTTGGAACATGTCCAATAAAAAATGCACTCTTTGAGCAAGAGACATCAAATCAATGTTGTTTTTTTTTACGCAAAATATTTTCCTCTCTTGTCCTAGGCATTGTGATCGAGGATTAATAGTTGATATTGTATACTATTTTCAAATCTGAAACAAAAAAGAATACAAAATTATTATTAGTAGAGTTATTAACAGTCACATGGGGTCCATGTGTATTGAGACACCTTATATAATTTGGTTTGGTTTCTTTTTTTAGTGGCATGTAACGGCTCATTGGCCTAGTGGGTTGAGTATTCACCAAAGGTCCGGGAGACCGGGGTTCATTCCCCGGTCGAGTCATACCAAAGACTTTAAAAAATGGTACTTGATACCTCCTTGCTTAACACTCAGCATTATAAGGTACGTATCAAGGGTAAAGTGAAGCAATACAGGGATCGGAGTTGCGCCCTCCCCTACATCTCGGTATGGTAGCTACTGAAAAGAGAGCCTTCAGGTCGCCCTTGACTACAGTCGCCAACTTTTATTTAGTGACATATCAACTTTCGTGGATTGTTTAATGCCAAAGGTATCCCTGTCGAAGGACAGCAATGATACTATTTAACCCATAGCTGGAGAGCATTAGAGGATTCATATTTTGTCCAAGGGCATTAGTCCGAAAGGGAACATAATAACGCAACTAGAGTTACTTAGAAGCGGCTGTCGAGCACTTTAACCATTACGATTGGATTCCGTCATATGAGGATGATGACGATCATCATGATCAAGGCGTACCAACAACACTGAGCTCTCTCTTGCTATCAGACATCATCAGCCTTTGCTCTTGGTAAGTCTTCCAGACAGCCCCAAGTGTCCACACAGAATGTAACAATACCTCTGGTGTGTCCATGTATAGAACGTCGCTCGTGATTTCGTCTTTAATTCACCAGCTGCGTCCAGTATGCCACACTCATCTTACTTAGATTGTTGGTGAGATGAGCGGTTAGTGGCCGTACAATTGCTGTTTCCTAGGATGCTGCTTTCAATTTTGTTCAAAATAGTATCTTCGAGTAGTTCCCAAGTTCATGTTTTATTTCCTAAAAGAGATAAGATTTCTCTATGGTCATTAAGCTGTCAATATTAGTTCATACTTTAGCTATACATATGTTGACATCCCTTTCCGTAGATAAGATATTCCTACCGAGGTATGTGAACTGAAGCCCTTTTCCAAATTGCTGTTGATGACGGTGAGTTATATTTCTGAGCTATTTCTTTCAATTCCAGACAATGCAACGTATTAGTTGATCTGGCATAGAAGTTGACCTCAAGATTTTTTGCTGAAAATTCAAAGTGAGGTCAAAATTCAGTATAGGTCGATACCCAAACACATCGTAGGCTTCTGGTTGGCCAAAACCTACCCAGTTGGCCAAAATGAGAATAGGCTATGATAACATCAAGCAACTGCATATTAGTTTACTAGAGTATATCTTTGAAAACGTGATGGAGAAAACGCTTCCAAAATTACAAAGCGATATCTTAGAATAAAGCTGTTGTATCGTGGTAGGGAAAAGATACACAGTGAAATAAAGTTAATCATTTATTAACTCAAATGATACAGTCCGACTAGTATCATAAGTCTCACGCTGTTGGTGTTGCCTCTGAAGTTGGTCATACCGACTTCCTTTCAGAGCTATCTCTCTGCTTTTCTTCCCGCTTCTGCTTCTCCCGTGCTTAAGAGATACAGCGTCTTTTGTAATTCCGCGATACCGGAAGTCACGCGGTACAAGAAAATATAAAACAAAAGGTTTTCATCATCAATAATATAACTTTGAAGTAAACCTTAGGTTTGGTTTCGTTTGGCTTTATGGCACATCAACCATTGTAGGTTATCTAATGCCAAATCTATTTTGATACATATAAATAGTTCTATTTCAAGCAATTCAGTTTACCATAAGTATACAGTTTAGTTCTATTTTACTCATAGATAGGACCCTATCAGGTGCTACAACTCCGGGCCAAAGTGGATCTGGGAGAGATGGCAATGAAGAGGTACTCTGCATTCTCCAAAGCTCCAGCATTACTGGAACCTCACAATCAGATTTTTACTGTCAAATCCAAGACACTCGTTGGGAGGGGGTCTTATCCCTCAGAAGAGATGCAGTCGGTGTGTTCTACAACGCCAGCCGACTGGTGGGGGGTACCTCACTGCAGAGAAGCAGTCAGTGTATTCTACGGCTCCAGCTTTCTGGGCAAAAGTTACTTTTATCTAAAATGTTGTGCCATATAAATACAATAACAATGTTACTGTGAGTGTATTTAATAAATTACCATTAAGTCTAATTCAACTATATCTACAAGAGTAATGTACGGTGTACGTAATTTTTCTCTGAAATCAGTGTTAAATCAGCCATATGTAAGTAAAGTTGGGGATGTTAGTCGAGAGTGACCCGAACGATCCCTTTTCAATAGCTACAACATCGTGGTGTAGAGGAAGGCGCTACTTCTTTCCTTGGATTGCTCCACTTTATCCTTGATCCTTACATTATAATGCTGAGTATTAAGCAAGGCGAAATCAAGTACCATTTTTTAAGTCTTTGGTATGACCCGACCTGGGATTATACTCTTGTCTCCCGAACCATTGGCAAACTCTCTACCCACTAGGCCAAAGTGCCCGCATGCAAATCTTACACACCAGAGCTTATATCCATGAGAATTCACAATCTATCGCACTATCATGAAATTGCATCGATTAAAAACATACCCTAGCTGTCTGATTAGACGCCGAGTGTTGTGACGTTCCACTTAGTCTTTACAGTCAGTGTATCTGCTATTGGAAATGGTATGCAAAATAGCGTTAATATAATATAATATTTAATTTGGTTTTATTAGTTTATATTAATCTGTGTTAATTTGTTGAATGTGTTCAGCAAATATAAATTTAAGTTGGAAAGGTTTTCGACAGTTAGGTAGAAGTACGATAAGTGGTGTGCATCATTTGTTAAGAGTTTTGATCCGTTGGATGACCATTCTGTGATGAAAGTTAAGATTTTCGCCTTGCCGTATAAGACGACTCCCAGTTTTGCTGAGATGTCTTCAGTCTTAAAACGTCGATTTGCACGGTTCAATTTTCAGTCGTCCATGATTAAGCTAATCAAAAAGACTGTAGTGTAGTAATTGACGAAGCTCTTTTCTTTAATGTGGCACAAGGCTGAACGAATGGGGTGCCCAGAGAGACTCGAACTCATTTGCGAAGGTTTGCTAGAGTGGCTTGCGAAAAATGACACCACCCGAGGCGCCTAAAAGACTTCGGTGTATCTTCTAAATTAAAGTAACATTTTCTATTCCATATTTACAAAATCTTTCGTTGATATAGTAACCAGTCTAGGAGAAGGAAAATTCCAACTGCTTATAAACCTGGAGAGAGATGTGGACTGCTAGACTGGATGAACAGCTGGAGAAGGATGAGGACTGTTCATTCAGTCGATGCTTATCGGAATTTTAAACTTACATATGGGATGACCTGATTGCATATATTTCTATCATTTAGACATTTGAGACGAGTGAAAATACTGAAAATATCGTAATCAGATTTGTTGACATTACAGGATGAATTAATTACATTTTAGACTAAAGAAAATGTAATTCTACATTTCATAATCAGATTTTCGGACATTACTAATGGAATAAGTTGATAGCCAATATTTTTATCCTTTAGGCATTTAAAACTTTTGAAAAAACATTTAATCGATGCTTATCAGAATATTGAACCTCAGATATGGGATGATCGCATAGCTTAAATTGTTATAATTAGAAATTTTAGATGAGTGGAAATACCGAATAAAAATTTCTGTCATTTCTTATGAGATGCTCAAATATCATATATTGTTATCATTGAGGCATCTTTAACGAATGAAGATTCAAATATATCAGAATTTCGGACTTTTCTTATGATAGCATATATTATCATTCTGACATTTTAGTCTTGTGAAAATACCGAATATATGGTCTCAAGAACTTCAGTCATTTCTTTGGGATGGCTTGATAGCGTATATTTTTTTTATCATTGTGGCATTTTTGATCAGAGAAAATTATTCATATTTTATTATAAGAATTTCGGACATTATCAGAATTTCGGACATTACGTATGGGATGACCTTATAGCATATATGGTTATCATTCAGGTATGTTAGACTCGAGAAAATATCTGATATATTATTCTCAGAATTTGGGATATTATTTATGGAATGATCGTATGACATATATAGTTATCATTTAGGCATTTTATACTAGTGAAAATATCACAGATATCATAATTAAAATTTCGGATAGTACTAAGGATATTGCATGATAGCATTTTATGTTTTTATGTAGGCATTTAGACAAGATATAATATCTGATATTTTTCAGAATTTTGGATATTATTAATGGAAAGACCAAATATATTTTCATCCTTTACGTGTTTTAGATGAGTGAAAACACCATTCAATAAATCCTTATTTGTACTTAAGGCATTATTTAAAGAATAACCTTACTGCATAGCATATGTTGCCATCGTTTATGCATTTTAGAAAAGTAAGCATAGAATTCAATGTTTGGTTGGTTGGTTGGTTGGTTGGTTTTATGGCGTATCAACCATTGTAGGTTATTTATGCCTAATACGCATTTATCCAAATAAACAGTTCTATTGCAAACAATTCAATTTAGCATGTCAACAAAGTTTAATGGTTCCAAGTATTGCTATATATCACTAACAATTCAATTAAGCATCAATCATTTGTTTACACAGTTAAATGATCAAACAATTCTATTTCAAACAATTCAATTTCGCATAAGTACCGTTTTTGTGTTTACACAGAGTTAAATGTAAAGCAGTTCATTTCAAACAATTCAGTTTAGCACAAGTACACAGTTTAGTTCTATGTGACCCTATCAGGTGCTACCACTCTGGACCGGGGTGCGATAGTAATAAAGGTGTACTCTTCAATCCCTAAAGCTCCCACATTACTGGAGCCTCAACATCAGATTTGTTTAGTGTCATATCCAGGATACTCATTGGGGTGGGGTCTTGCTTCGCAGCAGAAAAGCAGTCGGTGCATTCTTCAGCCCCGGCTGAAAGGGTAACAGAGTATTTAGTTTGTAAAGAAACAGAGAGTCATTTTGAACTTGTGCCCTTAAATCATGACTCATACTTAAACGATTGTTTTTTTTATCTTCTGTGTGTACATGATCACAACAGAGCCGATAGCAGATTGCATCATTGAATTTAGACATTACTAATAAAAACATATATTATGAAATGGTTACAGCATAGAAGGCTATGTAAAGTTGCAAACTGGGAATATCATTACGTGAACACATCCGAAGCGAGATAGGTCATGAGCGGAGTGAAGTGAAGGAGGTGATCACGGAGAGCCAGAAGTGGAAGTTCCGTTGGACCTGATGCATTGCAAAGTTCACAGACAACAGTTAACTTCGTGCATTTGTCGAGTGATATCCAAGAGACCGGAAACGACCAATCCAAAGACCTTCACAACAATGGGAAGACGAAATTGTAAAACGATTCGATCGAACATGGAGAAGTAGGGCAAAAGAAAGAACGAAATGAAAATGCGTTATGGCCAGCAATGTGAAAAAAATATCGGATGACCTGGATAATAAGGGAATAAAGGAGTATTGCGATGGAACAGTTTACAAAGCTGACTGATCTGTCGGTGTACCATTGCTGTATCAAAGAGATTTTTCAACCCCGTTGTGACAAGTGGACGAACGTTAAACTCTCTTAAACTACTCAACGTTTTATTTAGCAAGTAGTCGCCAGGAGAAAGAAGAATAGACTTGAAACTAAGACGATGGCGCCAGCGACACAAAAATAAGGAACATGTTATGGTGAAAAAGAGAGAGCAGATACAGACCTTGATTTTTTTCCTGGTTCTAACATGCTGGTCCGCTGGGTCGTGTAGTCTAACATCCCCTTTGGAACGCACTCCCAAAATTTGGGCTCGTGAACTTTCGTTAACTTACATCTTCGTGGGTCGTGTTCAACTGACGTCTTTACCTTATCACTTCTCGCCGTCAACGAACCAAAGGGCACGAGCAGTTCCTTCACTTCCGCCCACTGTGTCGGGACCAGAAACATCCGCTTCTGCTCGCACATGCGCACACGATCCTTGGACCTCTAGTCTTCCGTAGTCATTTCTTATTACCACGAGTCCCTCATCCTTGATATTCAGAGACTACAGTCTGATTTATTTATTTATTTATTTATTTAATTTCAATTCTCTATGAGTCATTCAATTTCGTTACACCAGTTGGGCTTAAGAAATAAAGACAACATCTCCTTCGAGGGATAAGTCTTCCCCCTTCACAAAAAGGGCGTTATGGATATAATACTAAATTGCAATTAGTATTTGTTATGGTTCCATCTATGGAACAAAAACATCTGTTTAAAAATCATTAGTATTAGATAAGAATACTTGAAACTATATAATTATTAACGTTAAGAATATTTGAAACTATAATTGTTTCCTTATTTGAAAATATATTGCTTGCAAAAAATTACTTTGTTATTAGATATCCCAATCCGAGTTGACATGCCATAAAACTAACTAACCAAATTTATTTAATGAATTTATATCACATAACTAAAACAGAGCTAGATTTACAACCTCTAAATGTACTGTGTTTAGAAATAAAACCCGAGTGTATATTTGTACTAGACATTTTTTACGAAAATGTCCCTAGTTTTTAAATTTTTAATGAAAGGTTTGATTCAGAACATAATTATTATGGTAAGTTGGTCCTGTATTTTGTATTTGATAGCTAAATTAAATCTTTATTATTATTATTTTTTTTTTTTTTTGCTTAACCGTATAAAGTGTATCTCTTATTAAATAACCATGATAGAAATTGTGAAACCAGATAATTATTTGCATTAAGAATAGTTGCTTGAAGCTATGGATGTTGATATTAGTTTGCTAAAACCTTATTGTTTGCAAAAAAAAAAAAAATGGCTTCGGTATTAAATAATCCAAAAGATGTTGAAGTGTTGTAAAACTAGCCAAACAACAAACCAAGCAGATCACAAGGCTGATTCCATGACCAAAATATGTTTGTTACACTGGGGTCATTGAGAAGGTAAAATAGTCCGTCCTGTGATCACTAAAATCAAACAAATCTAATGTGGTCATCCATTGTTGGGAAGTGAATCAACAAAAAATTTAAAAAATTTAAAAAAATTAGCCTCTTAAATATAAGACCGACGTTTTTGTTACTTTAGTATTTCTTTTAGAAATAGCAGAAAATGTGCTCCGATTTACATGAGATAATAGTTCGAAATTATACTTTACTTCGTGTTCGTTCCCACCCCTGTTTGGGCTCAGATTGTTGCTTTCTAAATTCTACAGTTATTAGAGTATTTCTACAACTTGACAAAATTCACCAGTATATATATATATATATATATATATAGGCAAAAAGTTTCAGAACTCTCCACATCTTTTTAAATACCTTGAAATATATATATTTTGCATTCTTTAAGTAAAAGAGAAAATTTCAGTTATTACTGTATATTAGCTTTTATTTTTCCGTCTTTTTATAGATTTCCTTCTCTCATACACAGTCCACTTACGGCTAAAACTAAAACGGCTAGATTCTATTTGAAACATATTTTGTTTTCACCAATAAACCTTCAGACGACTTTTTGATATTATTAATTTTTTTTTTTACTAAGCTGAATATTAATGTTGGTTCTAAATTTTTACTCAGTACCAAATTGATAACTCAGAAAACTCGTTTAAATCTAACGATTTACACAGAAAACTCGTTTGGGACTTGGCCAGTCGGTAGAGGCTTTAGAATACACCGGCTGCACCTATGCAGAGGGGAAAGAACCTACCTCAATGAGTGTCCTAGAAATTACACAAAAAAATCTGATGGTAAGGTTCCAGTAATGTTGGTGCTTTGGGGAATGTGGAGTACTCCTTCATTGCCATCACTCCCTGGTCCATTCTGACCCACAGTGGTAGCACCTGATATGGACCTATCTATGGGTTTAACAGAACTAAACTGTCTATTTAAGCTAAACTGAATTGTTTAGATTAAAAATATTTGACTAAACTGAATAGCTTGAAATAGAAAGGTTTTTGACAATTAAACTGTGTACTTACATTTAAATTGCATACTTATCTTAAACTGAATTGTTTGAAATGGAATTGTTTTTGACCTCGAAACCGTACTAAACTGAATTGTTTAATATAGAACTTTTTTGTCATTTAGCTGTGTGTAAACAAACTCTACATACATACTAAACTGAATTAGCGGAATTACAACTGTTGAAGTTCACAATGACCTCAGATAAAAGTGAAGTCTCTCTTGTCAAATATCTTGGTGCAAACCTCTTTTAAGCAGACCATTTTTTAAGACGATGATGGTCTATTCCTGAAAAATAAAGCGAACCACTTGTCAACAGGTGGCACAAAATTGTTTCCAGGGACATTTTGTTGGCTCCAGTACACTCAATTGTCTTTTATAATCGTTAGATTTAAACATTATCAAATAACTTGCTAAAACTATACACCTACTCTTATGCCATATAGCATATAAACATTATTCAGGCAAAAGGATGAACTACGCCTTAATATGTGGCACTCTAATTTTTTGGCTCTTTGGCTTATAAGTAGGTTGGACGGTTGTATTTCATGACATATCAACCCATGTGGGTTATCTAATGCCAAATCTTGATTATATATATATATATATATATATATATATGTGTGTGTGTGTGTGTGTGTGTGTGTGTGTGTGTGTGTGTGTGTGTGTGTGTGTGTGTGGTTTTTAAGTGAATAGTTTGTTGGTAACATTATTTTTAAAAAACCGCGGACTCATTTGTTTGCTCAAAGTTAATTTTTTTCAAGTATTGCTATTCAACGTGTTGAATAATAAACCTCATTTGGTTACATTCCATGAAAGTATCTTGGTCAGCCTAAGAACTTTTCAGTAGACTCTGGGAGATGTGTTATATAAAAGTATAACTAATGAATTCACCATAGAAGTGTAAGGCATTGATGTAAGTGTTAATGACAGAACAGGGCTATTAAATTGAAATATCAAAAAGTAGTATACTGGATAGTTTTGCTTACCACACTTAGAAAAATAGATTCAGCCGGATGTGACGTAAAAGGTAAAGAGGCAGTGTAAGCACTGTAACAGTTTATGCATTTTTCAAAATTCTCTGCCACGAACAGAGTGCGGTACAAGGCCAATTTTTAAACGGTCTAAAACTGGTTTGAATTCAATTTACTTCTTCTACACCGGTTGCTAAAGCAAGGTTAAAGCGGCAGCCCGACCTACCACTCACCTAAAGCAGGTAGGAGGAAGAATAACTGTATTCCTCCTTTTCCCAAGGGTATTAGCACCATGTGAAATGGGAGGTGCTCGTAGTGTAATGGTTATTGTCGTAGGAAATGGACACGGCGACTCGAGTTCAAATCCTGGACGAGACTGATTGCATTTTACATAGCACTAATACCCTTGGGAAAGGTATGAATCCAATTATTCTCTCTCCAGCTAAGGGTTAATAGTAAGACAGACTGAGTTCTTCAGCCTTGGTGAGGCAACTGGTCTAGGAGAAGGAAAACTGAATTCAAACCTGTTAAACTCCGCTTAAAAATTGACCAAAAAATTTACCAACCCCTCCTGCCTGAGCGGAGGGGTTAGTAAATAGGATTAGCACTATGTGAAATGACAACAGACTCATTCAGGATTTGAACCCGGGTTGTCAGGTTCATTTCCTCAGATGAAAATTGTTACACCAAGAGCTGTAACGGTAGCTGTGGGAAATATGGAGTATGGATAAAATTTGCCAACGTTGAACGATGTGATGATTTTTGAGGATATATACATATAGAGTCAGACAGAGACAGACAGACGGACAGACAGACTCTTCCTTCTGCAGTGGCAAATGTGTTTCACTGCGACATCGTTGTAAGCGAGTTCGAACTACAGTCACCCGATTACATTCACTCTTAGATAAATAACTTTGAATAATGTAGGCAAACCTATGAAAATTTTAATCCTCCAGCTATAGGTCAAATAGTATCACCATTGCTCTTTTACAAAGATGATTTTGGAATTAAATTATCAACAAAGGTTAATATGCCATTTAAACAAAGAAACTAAACTATATATATATATATATATATATATATATAGCCTATATTTGATGGCGCCTACCTTACCAATTAGCATTACAAGGTATGGATCCAGGATAAAGGGCTAGCACACTCTCCTACGCCTCGGTGTTGTAGCTATTGAAAAGGAAGCCTTCTGGTCGCCCTCTACTACGGTTGCCAACTATATATATCCTAAATGACAACTTCGTTAGGTTAGGCGTTGGAAATTGCATAATTGCAAAGGTATACAATATACACACATATGTATGGATGAATTTTTGCATTCATAAATGTATGTATTTAAACGTGTGATTAAAACGTATTTTGTCTATAGCATATTTTTTCCTCGTCAAAGTTAAAAATTAGATGAAGACGTGTATACAGCTTAATATGTCGGGACATCATCTGGGCTAATAAAAAAATAGACTTTATCAAAACATTGATATTGCAACTAAGTATTAAGTGTTCATAGCTTCAAGAAATTTTTCTTCATACTAATTATGAGTTTCAATATTTCAATATAACACTAATAAGATCTCTACTTTATACGGTTAAATAAAAACATACAGATTCAATTTAGCTGTCAGATTCAAAATAGTGGTCCATTTTACCATTTTAATCAAATCATGAATCGAACCCTTAGTTAAAAATTAAAAACCTTTTGAAATTTTCAAAAGAAGATCATGAAGGTGCTTTTTATAGCAAACATTATACCATATACTGTATATAAGAGTATAATTGTTTAATGGACTTTGGCATAAGTGTTGACATACTGTAAAACCAACCAACCAACTATTAAGACTGACTGATTTTTAATTTTTTTATTGTATATGTTATTATCACTCTGACAATAAACATGGGAAAGAGATTCTTCGCAATGAAAGAGATCATCTGATTAACTATCATTTTACACTTTGAGCATTTTTCACATCAAAAGTAACAGATGTTTTTTACTGAAGTTAAAATGACAGCAAGGTCTCCAGGACTCTTCAAGGTATTTCAGTTGATCATAGCAGTATTGAGATTTGGACGGTCTCAATCGTTTCCCAAAGTTCTAGTATATCCAATCTCTTTTCTAGTTTCTTTTCCTTGCCCAGTTGGCTGGGGCTGGAGAATATACCGACTGTATCTCTGCAGAGGGATAAAACTCCCCCAACGAGTGTCTTGCGTATAACACTAAACAATCTGATGGTGAGGTTACAGTAATTCCGGAACTTTCATGAATGCGAAGTACCCCTTTATTGCCATCGCTCCCAGGTCCTCTCCGGCCCGAAGTGGTAGCGCCTGATAATGTCCTATCTCTGGCTCAAATAGAACTAAACTATGTGATTACGCTAAACTAAAGTGTTTGAAATTAACTATCTTTACATTGAACTGGGTGTTTAAACTGTTTACTTAAGCTATATTGAATTTGTTTGAAATAGAAATGTTTCGACATTTAACTGTGTGCAGACAAAGCACTATACTTATATTAAACTGAATTGTTTGAAATAGAACTATTTTTGACATTTATAAGTAGGCGGCCTAAATCGAAGATGGCACTAAGGCTCCCTTTTCAACAGCTACGACACCGAGGTGTACAGGAAGCCGCTACTCCATTCCCTGTATTGCACTACTTTACTCTTGATCCTTACCTTATAATGCTGAGTGTTTAACAAGGTGGCATCAAATACCATTTTTTGAGTCTCTGGTGTGACTCGACCTGGGATTGAACCCTGCTCTGCTAGACCATTGGCTAACACTCTATTCTATTGACATTTATAC
This sequence comes from Sepioteuthis lessoniana, assembly GCA_963585895.1. Lineage (NCBI taxonomy): Eukaryota > Metazoa > Mollusca > Cephalopoda > Myopsida > Loliginidae > Sepioteuthis > Sepioteuthis lessoniana. Next base: position 5,799 of record CAUZXS010006235.1, on the reverse strand, counting down.
TATGTACTTATGCTAAACTGAATTATTTAAAATCGAACTGTTTATATGTAGACAAATGGATTTGGCATTAAATAACCCACAATGGTTGATGTGCCATAAAACCAAACCAAACAGTTTCTTCTCTGAGTTCTCCAAGTATGTTTGGTATCACCGTCACTGTAAATGCAATATCATTTTTTTCATTGTAAGTTTTTCACACTTGTTTTAACTAATGGTTTTTCACTGAAGTCTGAGGGGCAGCAAGTCTTCTCAGGTCTCCATAACTCTTCAGAATATTCTGGCTGATTTTAACTATTCTGTGGTCTAGATAATCATGATGATTCCACAATCTCCAGTTTGGAAAGAAGGACGAAAATGTATTTTTATAATTCATACTCATTTTATTCCGTGCCTGTTTGGGAATGTGGATTTACAAGAAATCAATAATAATCTTTGCTAATCGGCTCATACTAATCCTGACTAGAATCCGTAGTCTCGTCTCGGAAATTTATTAAATCATTCAATCATTTATTAATATGGCAAATTTTTCACATCAATTTTAACCAGTGTTTTTTTCACTGAAGTCTGAATGACACTCAAGTCTCCAGGTTTTATCGATATATTTGAACAGATCTTAAGAAGTACGGAATTTTTTCTCATTTCTTACCAGTCAAAACTTTTATAACTAATTATAATTGCTAAAAAATTATTAATAAATTTATTATAATTTATTGTATCATCATTATATTATTGTTATAATTCTTTTATAATTTATTATAATTGCTAATAATTTAATTTCGCTCTCCACTTCCAACCCAAGGGTTACCAGCAAAGTTTTTAGCTTAGCATCGAGATCTTTTTTTTTTTTTTTTTTTGCGAGGACTAACAAAAAAGACCCAGAACTCTTTTTCTGTTTTATTTAAACAAAAGAAAATTTTATTTTCGTCATTTCCACCTTCCGTACATTAAAATTATGATCATCAGTTTTAGGTGACGACTAACGCAAAAAAAAACTGCTTCATTTGACACTAAATTAACTGTGGATCAGAGGTGAGTGTTCGAGTCAAGGTAAAAGTCAGGACTTCAAATAGTGATTTTCAAGGTAGGCAGAATTTTTTTTTTTACACAGAATTTCATCACCACGTGATTTTCCTACTTCACTTGTTTCTGCGTCGATCTAAGCCAAGCTTAATAAATATCAATATACAAACATTCTTTGGGGCGGACACACAGACACAAAACGAAGTAAGTGAAGTGAGTTATAAATCCTCGTCATATTTACAGACTAAGCTGCATATATAAGTAGAAGTGCGAAAGTAAGTTTTGTTTGCGCGCGTATGTAGGTAGGTATATACCGTGACCATTCATGCACACACACACACACCTACCCACAACACATCATTCAATTCCTATATATATACATATATATATATATATATATATATATATATATATATATATATATATATATATATATATATATATAACTCATATAGTTTACAATATATATAAATAGTGTTTAATATCCGTTAATATTCCGTGTCAATGCTATCATATATATATATATATATATATATATATATATATATATATATATATATATATATATATGTGTGTGTGTGTGTGTGTGTGTGTGTGCTATGTATTTATAACAATATAATGATATGATAATTATTCATAATTAATAATATGATAATTTCATGATAATCAAATAGAAAATATTTTTAATTCGATCTATAAATTGGCGTAGCAGCTTGAGTTTGCCAATGCTACTGGAGACCAGGTTTCAATCTCAGGTGAAGTCATAACAAAAACTGAAAAACTCATACTTGATGCCTCCTTGCATAAAACTCAGAGTTTATAAGGTAAGGATCAAGGGTAAGTGGAAGAAGTAATGCCCGCTCCTATACCTACAAGGCTAGTAGCTATTGAAAAGGAAGTCTTTGGGTCGTCCTCAACTGCAGCCGGCCAACTATATATATATATATATATATATATATATATATATATATATATATATATATATATATATATATATATATATATATATATATATATGCTAATGTGCTGGACTTCGACGTCTCAGTGAGTTCGAACTCCAGTCGTGCTATTACATTCACTTTCGGGCTAACACTCTTAGGAAAGGTGATAAACCCTTATGCCCACCAATTATGGGTTAAATTGTACCACTACCGTTTTTTCTACAAGGTTTACTTATATATTTAATAACCCTCGAAGGTTGATGTGCAATTGAATAAAAAAATTATAAAAAATATATCTAAAATATCTTCTTTCTTTTTCACGGTAAAGAAACTTAAATTGTCTTCCTTTTATTAAATTTCGATAAATGAAGAACTTAAAGAATAACAACAATTTTTTTTTTCATTTTTTTAAAAACGTTTTTGAGTGTACGAATGTTGGAAGCAAGGTCGAAATTAGCAACCAGATCGAGTCTTTCATTTTTTAATTTTAATGAAAAACCTCTTCGGCTTATTAAAATAATGAACGACGAAAAATCAGTGTACAATGTAAAAACGTTATTTTGATTTTATTAAATTAAAGAAAACAAAATACTGACCCAGACTGGTTTTTGGTTTCAGATTTCCGTATACAAACATCAACTACTAAGTAGAACTTAAAGATACTATATGTAAATAAAAATTGTTATGAAATATTTATGTGTAAGCATGTGTAATTTCTTTTTATTTTGGTTAAGATAGGTTTGGTTTGGTTTCTTTGTTTAACGGCATATCAAACTTTGTTGGTTATTTAATGCCTAAACTACCCTTCTAGAAGAACAGTAGTGATACTATTTAACCCATAGGTGGTAGAATAAGGGGGTTCATTCCTTTCCCAAGGGTATTTGTCTGAAACTAAACGTAATAACGCGATTGGAGTTCGAACTCGCTTACTGCAATTCCGCAGTCCATCGCGTTAACATTACACCACGAGCACACCTCCCCCCCGGTTAAGATAGATTGTAAATTGCATCTCTTCATTAAATAAAAAAAAATTAATATCGCTTTTTTGTATAATCTGAATCTCCACTGTTTCAAAAAAATACTCCAAAAGCAAAAGACGTGTGCATTTACCCAAACTGCTCAACTACGGACAGTATGTGACACTAATTGGTTTTATTTGGTTTCTTTGTTTAATGGTACATCAACTTCTGTGGGTAATTTAATGCCGAAGCCATATTTGTAGAAGGGCAGTAATGGAACTATTGAAGCCATCACTAGTCGAATAGGAGGCTATTAGTTCGAAAGTGAACATAATAGCGTTACTTGAACTCGAACTCGCCCTCTGGGATATCGCAGTCTAGCATAAAATGGCGACAGACGGGTTTAGAGGCTGTTAACGTCAATCATTCTGTCACTTATTCTCTTATATATATATATATATATATATATATATATATATATATATATATATATATATATATATATATATATATATATATATATATATATATATATATATATATATATATATATATATATATATATTTAATAGCATCTTTCATTATCTGCCTGATGATTGTCGTTTATAAAACGTCATGAAACCTAAGGTCATATATATATATATATATATATATATATATATACATATATAGTGAGGCGCACGTAGTGAAATGGTTTCCGTCGTAGAAAATGGGCACAGTGATAAAAGGTCAAATCTGTACGAGGATGTTTGCCTTTTAAATAAAGCTAATACTCTTCGGAATGCATCCTACTATTCTCCCGCCAGCTATGGGTAAATCGTAGGGTAGAGTGGGCTCCCTAACTTTGGTATAGAAATCGATCTATCTTGGAGAATGAAAAAACTTAATTAAAACCTGTTGAACACCTCTTTAAAATTAACCTTGTATTGCATCCTATTCCTGCAGAAGGATTAGGTATTTATATAAATAGTGACTGAGTGTCATTTCTTTAAAGTCAAAAAATTTAGAATAAACAGTAAATTCAGGTTGGAAAGTTTTCCAAAGCATAGAACCCTTAAAAATTCAAATTCAATTAATTTTTTAAAAGTATTTGTATACTAAAAGAATTACATACAAATTCAGTTATTTAGTTTGAATAAATATATTTCATATTCTGGGCATGTGGCAGTGCCAAGTAACTTTGCTCGTTGAATATAGTTCAAAATCTATTAGAATCTCTCCTTTTTTATGAAGACTTTATCTTCTAGTTTCATTTCTTGATAATATTACATCATTATCCAAATAGTGGAGACCACGGATGAATTGATAGAGGCTATTGAAATGGTCCTCACAAAAATCTCGAGCAACATTGCCAAAATTACATCACTTTTCAAATTCTTCTACTCATACATATATATATATATATGTGTGTGTGTGTGTGATGTGCGTGCGCGCGTTTGTGTGCGTTTTTCTCTGTGTGTGTGCGTGTGTGTGTCTTTCTCTGTGTGTGTGTGTGTGTGTGTGTGCATATTTACACAACCACTCAATTACGAGTACGGTGTGATACAAACTTAATTTTGAGTGGGGTACAGATGTTTTTAATACAGTTTTTCTTCTCGTGTGTGAGTTGTCCAACCAAAATAAAGAAACCAGTGTGTCTTACTATTGCCCCATGCTTGCGTAGAGAAAGGATGCAACCATGCTTTTCCCAAAGTTATTTGCCTGAAGTTAAACGCAAATGGCCTCGTCCAGGGTTTGAACTCAAGTTCCCGATTACATTTCTTACGACAATAGCCGTTACGCTGAGTGCACCTCCATATATATATATATATATAGGTGTCGTAAGTTGTAAAATCTCCATATATATATATATATATATATATATATATATATATATATATATATATATCTCCATATATATATATATATAAAATCTCCATATATATATATATATATATATATCTCCATATATATATATATATAAAATCTCCATATATATATATATATATATATATATATCTCCATATATATATATATATAAAATCTCCATATATATATATATATATATATATATATATATATATCTCCATATATATATATATAAAATCTCCATATATATATATATATATATATCTCCATATATATATATATAAAATCTCCATATATATATATGTATATATATATCTCCATATATATATATATAAAATCTCCATATATATATATATATATATATATATATATATATATATATCTCCATATATATATATATAAAATCTCCATATATATATATATATATATATATATATCTCCATATATATATATATAAAATCTCCATATATATATATATATATATATATATATATATCTCCATATATATATATAAAATCTCCATATATATATATATATATATATATATATATATCTCCATATATATATATATAAAATCTCCATATATATATATATATATCTCCATATATATATATATATAATCTCCATATATATATATATATATATATATATCTCCATATATATATTTATATATATATATATATCTCCATATATATATATATAAAATCTCCATATATATATATATATATATATATGCAGGTGTCGTAAGAAAGTTGTAAAATCTTAATTACTTTTTCTAGTTTTATAAAAAGTGGTTTTCATCTCTGACTGTCGTCTTACTGGGTGTAGCTTAGAACTTTTTGAACGACTCTTACATAAACTGAACTGGAAAGAATTAAGATTAGGTTCATTTTCCTAAAATCACGAGGAAGATAAAACGGCAAGAAAAAATTGTGTAGCGCCAGTTTTACATTTCAAAAGGGTCCTACGTATATTAAAGATCAATATTCGAATACATGTCGTTTATTTGCTCTCAAAGATTAATCACCGAC